>WWET01001774.1:82275-96008 GCA_011038615.1 Limnodynastes dumerilii | reverse complement strand
ATATCCCCCTCTCCCTCCTGTACCTGGTTACAACCCTTCTATCATATCCACCTCTCCTTCCTCTACCTGGTTATATCCCTTCTATTGTATCCCCCCTCCCTCCTGTATCTGATTATATCCCTTCTATCATATCCCCCTCTCCCTCGTGTACCTGGTTACACCCCTCGATATATGTTAAAACTGCTGTCATGTCCCCCAGTCCCTTCTCTGTTGTAAGCTATACATGTTACTTTCTCTATTCTCTCTCTGTATGGTGTGTGACACAGGCCATGCACCATTTTAGCTGCTCCTCTTTGCACAGTCTCTATTATATTTATGTCCTTCCGGAGATATAACTCTTTGCTTGTTCAGCACCCTGGACAGAGTCTGTGTAACTCTTATACACTGCTACCATGCTTCATGAAGTTTGTGTAGCAGAACAGACATCAATAAATCAGACTCTTTTGATGTTGCCTAATCTTCACGGTGGATTAATGAAACAGGTCACCTTGCCATTTTAGCTTATCACTAGGAAAAGAGCATCATTTGAATGCATAATTATATCCAGAAAGATAATTGCTACATAAAAGATTCTGCATCTTTAAGGAGATTAAACAAACTTCAATTTATTTTGAAATGTATCTTGGAAAAGAACGAGGGATTAAGCCATGATCCTATAGGATACAGCACCGCGTCACATTACATTTTCTGTCTGAACGTTCATTATCATCTCTGATATTACCTAGAGCCGTACTAAGAGAACTGGGCATGCTGGGATTTGTAGTTATGCAGAGCAACAAGAAGCTAAAGTGTTAGATTTACTAAACTGCAGAAAAGGAAAAATGGAGACCAATCAGATAGTAGCTCTCACTTTCCTATTACATACTAGAGAATGTCAGCTACGATCTGATTGGTTGCTATGGACAACATCTCCACTTTTTCTTTTTTTGCATTTTAGTTAATCCCTATGGCAGTGTAAGTCACACAAATATGCGCACGAGAGAGAGGGGGGGGCGGGGAGTGACAGACCCGGATTCGGTCCTGTGTTTGCAATTATTTTGTGACCTTGACATTGCAATAGAGGTGCTCACATTTATCCCACCCTCCATTTACACTGTCCTATCCTACCCTTGTATAACATATTTATGTACATAGATGCTGTGGGCCCGTACACTATGTACCGTCATTGCTTGCAATCCAGAGGCACTGTTGTGTGCGTCTGCGGCAGACACGACGCGTTTCTCTTTAGCACCTCAGATCTGTATTGGGCCCAATGGCGGTTGCTCAAATCAATTTATACGATCAGATTTACTAAGCTGCGGGTTTGGAAAAGTGGAGATGTTGCCCATAACAACCAATCACATTCTAGATCTCATTTAACTATTACATACTAGAGAACGTCAGCTAGAATCTGATTGGGTGCTATGGGCAACATCTCTACTTTTCCAAACCCGCAGCTTAGTAAATCTGGCCCTTAGAATAATTAACAGGTACTTGAAAGGAAAGGGTAATATACAAAGAAACTAATGAACAAAAGTCAGGTCATCTACTGGGAACAAGCAGCGTGTTAAGGACATTTTTACCCCCCTCAAAAACTGGTTTAGGGCTTGCAAGAAAACCCATCTTTATTATCCCACAAACAGATTATTACTGTGCTTTAAAGCAAATTTCCCCGGAGTTCTTCCTAGTAATCTCTCACCTCATTATGAATTAACAAGTCTAATAATGACACTTGCTGTTGGACTTTGAACAAATATATCCTTTTTAAATTTAACACATGATTGATTCACCTCTTCACGAGCGACTGCGTCTCCATTTTAATGCAGGTGTTACAATAGGATTATCCGCACCGGTTTATCTGCTGTTTGCCTTAGATGCACAGCTGAGGCCCGGCGACAATAAACTACTGTCTTTCCTTTGTGTTGATGTTTGAGAGTCATTCTTTATTTAAGATCGAGGATGGGCCTCGAGCGACGACGATAAAACCCTGGAAAAAATCTCGGGTCTCATGTGTAGCTGGTCGATTGACTGTAGCCGCCAGGAGTTAATATCAGCCATGAAAAGTTTTATTTTGATGACATATTCAGCATGTTGGTAGTAGGAAATAGTTTCAGATACACGTAACAAAGAGTTGTCCGAATGATTCAACAATGCTCCAACAACATAGGTATAGCTGATAACTGGTAAAGCATGCTGGGATTTGTAGTTTCCCAACACCTGGGGTACCACGGGTTTCTATGACTGGTATAGGCCGATGGGGACTGATTTTCGTCTGTCTCTATTTTGAAAAGGCAGACTTTTCTGTTAACTTCTCTGGGGACTTTTAAGGTTAGGGGGAGGGTAAGGGTTAGGCTCTGGGGAAGGGAGGATCAGGGTTAGGGTCATGGAAAGGGGGGGGTTAGGATTAGGGTTAGGCTGCAGGGAGGGTAGTCTAGGTTTAGGCTGCGGGGAAGGGAGGGTTAGGGTGAGGCTGCGGGGAAGGGAGGGTTAGGGTCCAGCTTTGGGCAGGGCAGTTTTAGGGTTAGTCTGCAGGGAAGGGAGGGTTAGGATCAGGCTGCAGGGAAGGGAGGATTAGGGTATAGTCTTGCTAAAATTGTTAAACCAAAAAGTGGGATGTGTACACAGAACGAGTGTTCTGCACATGGCGAGTCACGCCCACATACGAGTGAAGACCGGCCCTTCTGACTAAGCTGTCGTAAACGTTATTCTTCGTAAGTCTGGATTCAGTCAGCTTCCATCTTATTAATGCGACGATACCAGAAACGCTGTACCCTGCGATGATGTGCATTTTTGCAGGATAAAGGACCTCTCTCTCTCTCTCTCGCACCCCCTGTGACAAAGACGTCTTATTTGTGTCTAGGTTTCCGTCTCTGTTTTCTAAACATGGTTCGGGAACACAGCGTCTGGATCAGAGCCACAGCGTCCTGCGGTGTCCAGCATCGGAGCTGCCTTTATAAGACTGATGTGCTTTGGAAGACGTGCGCAGTGAGGGGATGTGTACAGTATAAATGTATCGTCACGGGACGTGCTTTCTCTGGCCATGCTCAGCTGGCGTGACGGTGAGAAGAGATGGCGCTGCCATTAGGAGAGGTTCATGAGATGCTGTGTGAGCGCCCTGCCGATAGTTAGCAGATGGCAGAGCACAAGAGTCTGGTTTCACTGCAGTGATTACACCGTGGGGTTAATAGGGGATAAATGATTGTTATTACGGGAGCTTAGAGGAAGGATGGGAAAGCAGCGGGCTGCATGTCAAGCTGCAGGCAGTAAATACGTTCACCCTGCACCATACTGGTGAGTCACTGGCACAGGGACAAGGGGTTACCAAAACAGAGCAGTGAGTGGAGATGTTGCCCATAGCAACTAATTAGAACCACGATTCATAGCTGTGATCTTATCGTGGAGAAAGGGGTGAAATCCCTCATGCTAGGTCAGGAATGGTCAGTGTAAACTACAACTCCCAGCGTGCATTGTCAAGTATCAGTTATGCCTCTGCAGCCAAAGCATGCCGGGACTCGTAGTTTCACCTGGAGAGCCACAGGTTGGCCAGACCTGTGCTAGGTCATTGATAAGCATAGAGATGCCTTCTCTTGGATCTGGAGGTGAGAGGGTCCTGGTGCACCCACTATAGTTACGTTGTCTTGGGTCCTCTCTGCTCACAGCTGGATTAAACCCTCTAGAGGCCACTAGGCAGCTGAAATCTCGGGGCCCTCCTAGTGTGCACTCTAATGGGATAACATTGAACTAAGTCTGTGCACATTGGCCTCTAGATGAAGATGACCATCACTCCTGTACATTAAACAGATGTAGGTCGCACTTACACCGACATTTTTATAACGTCAGGTCTGCATTGCTCCGCCCCATGTGACATCATGGGTGACATCACATAGGGGGCGGAGCACCATGGCCCCAATACTCCTGGTGGCGACCCTGATGCTAAGGTACGCTATTCTTCAGTCGGAATCAGGGTCTGTGTCTTAAAAACTGGGTGGCAGCTCTGTATACAGATATTATAGAACAATTTATATGATTTTACATGATAATAGAACAAAAAAATTGACATTTTTGTGGTTGATTTTCGTCCTATAATTAAATAATAAAAAATAATTTGCCTTTTAGTTCTTTTTAAATTACATACATTATGGCATTCACAGCCAGTTTCTTGCACTCGAGTGATGGACCAAAAACCTCTTTATGACCTAATAAATGTTTCATTAACAATGACACGCTGCCAATGACCTTGAAGAATGAAGGTCACTGAGCATAGTCTATCAGAGCAAATTGACTGCAGGCTCCATGGAGAGATAGAAGGGGCTGTATGCAGTTATTTAATAATTAAAGCAAATGGAGATCTAAACACAAATGGGATTTTACATTTCGCCTTTGAAATAATTATAACTACTACCTATAGACCTGGCACAAAGCAGCATCAATGTATGGAACTAGTATTAATAATGTACTGGATTCTCACTGGAGCGAGCCTTCCCTGCGATTTTGAGGAGGACACTCCCCTCACTCACATGACCTTACAGCAAGAGACCCCTACCACAGAGTTTTCAATTAGTCCTCACTTAAAATGTGGCTGCCTGTGCACCTCCCTCCTCCCACGAGGGCTCGCACTGGCCCTGCCATCAAAAAATATTGAAATTCAAATCAGTATAGAAGTGCGGGGGCGGGTTTTGATCATGTGATTTGCATCATCCAGCCCCCACAGAGCCTGAAAGTGGAACGTTCCCGATGTCTTTTATATTTTTGTTGTTACTGGCCTCTGGATCCTGATCCATACTGGAAGTGTGTGTGGAATTGTAAAGTGTTGGCGTTTTTGGATCCTTATGACTGGACACAGGGCTGCTACCAAGAGTTTTGGGGCCTGGGACACAAGCCGCAGCATTCCACCCTCTTTTTGACATCATCCTTCACATCACATAAGTCCTGCGGTTATGATTCACAGCAGGTCGAGCAGTTTGCTACATCTCTCCCACAAGATAGTTTTACCTAAGTTACGCACTACTAAGTATAAAGCGCTCCCTCTGGCACTCCCCTTTCATGTATGTAACTTAGCTGACTAAGGAGTTCAGAACCCTGCCTTAACTTTCCCTTGCATACCTCTAGCATATGTAAGTGCCTAGTCCAGCGCATACCGTACAATTTAAATACCTCCCTCCGTCCACAGTGCGTATTTTTGCCTTGCGTAGGGATGTTACACCCTGTCGCACGGAGTTACAAGTTATGTACGATCAGCGTTACATCTACCATGAGCAGTACGTACCCGTAGCCTGACTTACGCATGCTGCGTGCGTAAATTGGCTGTCGTTATTAAGTCTGGATCGGGCCTAAAGTGAGCATTGGTAGGTCTCCCTCTCTCTGGGACAAAAGTTCTGGCAGCCTCCAGTCTGTATCCGATTCAATATATGATTTTGTCTGTTAGTCATGTTACAAAAAGTTGTTGCCTGCAGAACATTACTAATAAACCTGATTTAGACCGCAGAAAAAGCTTTATTTCATGACTAAACTACTGGTCTGCCAGCCCACGTCTCATATTAAATAAGTGCGCTCCAAGAGTTGGCACTTACGGATTACAATAAAACAAGATCTTAAGTGGCAGCGAAGCCATTCTGGGTGACATCTCCAGTCTCTATAGCTACGTGGCACTGTCAAGATTTCAAGGAGAGGGACAAAAATCAAAAGGGAGAAACTTTTAGTTGCAAGAATGGAAAACTCCAGAGTATGAATGAGTCATTAAGACCAGTTCCAGGATTCCCGGCATCTGTCTCATGGGGATGTTTTAAAGGTAACTTTATACAGTATATTCTAACAAGCTGATAGTTACCAACTCCACTGCATATAGAACTGGAGGCGTAACTATGGCTTACACGCCTCCATTGCATAGATGAGATGCTAACGTCAAGTAGCTGTGGACATGTTATAGGTCTATTTAGGAAGGAGAGGGAGCACGAATACAAAAAGGACGACTGTTGTGAAGCAAAGAGCCAGGTTTGGCAGCTAAAACGTCCCCCCATAAACGCTCAGCGTTACATCGTGGTACTCCCCCTGACACTCCCCCTGCCCCATCGTATTTACACTCCCTTACGCCGGCTGAAGGCTTCCCTAACTTCAACCGGCGTAAGGGAGTGTAAATACGTTGTGACGGTGGCGTTAGTACGATAATGCCGCCCTCCCAGCCTCATTACCCTCCCTCCCCCCGCCTCCCTGCTCTAACTTCCGCGTAGTAACGCTGGGGGGCGTCCCCTCCAGCGTTACTATGCTGCTGCTACGGACGCCCGATCCATGATCGGGTGTTGCCGTAGCTACACCGGGCAACATCTGCCTGACGCATGCGCAGATCGTCTTTTTAGACGCTGGGCAGCGTAGTTCAGGATCGGGGCCAATGTCCGTACGGTGTTTCCTTCTTAAGACGTGCCATAAGGTACCTATAAACTGGGGTGGGGTTAGGGTCACGATGGGTGAGTATCTCTGAATACAGTCCTAAAAACTTTGAAAAACACAAACATTTCATCATATAAATGATAATTCATCACATTTTGCCCGCCTGCATGGCATTGCCCCTTCATCACCCTGCTGCCCCTACATCATCACAATGTTTACCCTTTATCATCACACTGTGCCCTCCTTCACACTTTTACCCCTTCTTGTGTGTCTCTACAGCCATCCAAACGCCTCCTCTTTATGTGTGGCCAGCCTTCCCTTCTGCCCCCTCCTTGTATGTCCAGCCAGCCACCTTCAGAAGGTCTGAAAATGCCTTGACTGATGTGGCCGGGCAGCAATGCTCAAGGGCCTCTAGATTTGTGGGGCCCTGAACACCCGCCCATTGTTCCCAGTGGAAAAGATGGCCCTTGATTGATTCACATAAAAACTAAAAAAGTGGCTTTTCATTTCCAGAATGGAGATGAATGAAATGTTCTATTTGTGTAACGTTTTTTATCAGCTTACAAGCCCTGGTGCCCGGTAGGATTCATGTTGACAGCTCCCATATTGTTGGTGCTGATCAGAATTTTTGATGCATCTTCACAGATCTGTCGCTTCATAAATATTAACAAAATAACCTCCATGAAAATTATTCAGGGAAATTGACAGTTCTGGGAGAAGAAAATAATATATTTGCTGTCTTTATAAATAATACAATAACATTCGTCCATAGTATGTTATGTGCTGGTAACATAGCTCAGCATCTGTTTACATATCGGATCTAGAATTGGGAATAATAAGAAAATAATAAGGAAATAATAGGGAAGTTGAACCTGGACAAACAATGTTGGAAATGAATGCTAACTGGGGGCCGTATTCAGACTTTCCGTGCTGCGATCAGAGAGCAAATATTCGCACGGACGGAGCAAGTAACACCCACCAAAACCCCAGTCACCCCCCTTACTTCCGCCTCCATAGACCAGCTGTAACTTCCCGTGGCTATTTCCGAGCGTATGTGTCCCTCCATAGACCAGCTGTAACTTCCCGTGGCTATTTCCGAGCGTATGTGTCCTCCGTCCATGCGTTTTTTTTATAATCACGCCCACTTCCCTTCATTTTAATAACCTATCCCCACCCATTTCTATGTAAATTCCTCCGTGCGTATTTTTCCGTGGGAGTTCCGTGCGTATTTACCCACGTGCGATTCACAAGTCCGCCCTTGAGGCACTTCCGCGCGTCTAGTCTATGTGAAAGTTACTACGCATGCGCAGTTGAAACGTACTTAAAAATGCGCACGGAAAACAGAGAAAAAAACGGATCTCTGAATACGGCCCTGGATTTACAGTTAAGGATCTGTGTGTTTTAAGGTGCGTATGTTTAGGAAGGGATATAGGGTGGTATTCAGGGATCCGTTTTTACGTGGAGTTGAGGGCGTGGCTATACTGAATCGCACGGACGGTACCTTATACACACTTAAACTTCAGAGTGGTCTATGGAGGTGTGAGGTTACGATTGCACGGCTGGGAGAGGGAGTGTCTGGGTGTTGGTGGGTGTGGCCTTGCTACGTGCGTGCGTATAATTGCGTACTTTTTAAAAAACGGATCTCTGAATACGGCCCATACTGCGCATGCATAGTAACTTTTATACGCTTTTGACGTTGGACTTGGGAACACAAATGCCGTGATTCAACAGTCTGTACCTAAAGTCGCTAGGTTCGTTATAACTTACGCTGGAAGGGGCGTGTCGCGAATAACTAACTCCGCAGATACAAGGATTGGGTGGAGGGAGGCATTGAAATGGGCAAAAGGAGGCGCGGTTATGCAGACACGTTCGGAATTAGACGCCCATCGCACACAAATGAATACAGTTAAGTTAAGTTAAGGAACCTCTGTGACACTCGGAAGTCTCTTAAGAACCTGAAAGCCGGGAGCTGCCTTGCTACTAGTTGCGTATATTTAAGAACCTATTGTGCTCTTAAATGTGTATCAGGTCCAAAAGAGTGAACAAACTAAATCTGAATCTGTAAATTAGAGTTGAGATAGGAAACGTCGCCTCTCAGCTGGACTCTATTTTGGAGGCATTGGCTGGGACAAGGTTTACATTTTCACCTGTTTTGGCTGAGACACTCAAAGGACGGTATCAGGATTTACGAAATGTGGGTGCTTTCCACGGAAAAACATGGTATTGCGCAGGTGCCAACCATGGATCTGGTTCCTCGGGGTTGACACGTTTGTGCTGGATGTCTTTCCAACGGCAGGTGGGTTGGACGGGAATCGTGAAGCGTGTAAGAGCTTAGGAGAGAAAGGGAGTGGCCTACCTTCACATACACAGGAGCGGGGTGTGGCCTACCATCACATACACAGGAGCGGGGTGTGGCCTACCTTCACATACACCGGAGCGGAGTGTGGCCTACCTTCACATACACAGGAGTAGGGTGTGTCCTACCTTCACATACACAGGAGCAGGGTGTGGCCTACCTTCACATACACAGGAGCGGGGTGTGGCCTACCTTCACATACACAGGAGTGGGGTGTGGCCTACCTTCACCTACACAGGAGCGGGGTGTGGCCTACCTTCACATACACCGGAGCGGAGTGTGGCCTACCTTCCACATACACAGAAGCGGGGTGTGGCCTACCTTCACCTACACAGGAGCGGGGTGTGGCCTACCTTCACATACACAGGAGCAGGGTGTGGCCTACCTTCACATACACAGGAGTGGGGTGTGGCCTACCTTCACATACACAGAAGTGGGGTGTGGCCTACCTTCACATACACAGGAGCGGGGTGTGGCCTACCTTCACATACACAGGAGCGGGGTATGGCCTACCTTCACATACACTTGAGTGGGGTGTGGCCTACCTTCACATACACAGAAGTGGGGTGTGACCTTCCTTCACATACACAGGAGTGGGGTGTGGCCTTCCTTCACATACACAGGAGTGGGGTGAGGCCTTCCTTCACATACACATGAGCGGGGTGTAATTACAGCGGGGATCTGGTACTGGATCTCTGTTGAGCCCGGACCTTCAAGTGCAGCTGAATTGGAGGCCTGGATCCAGGCCAAAGGTTCAGGGGTGTCAGAAATGGGTGGGCAAGGAGTCCAATTTCCCCCCTTCAAATGTGAGGATCACAGGGGGCGGCAGGGGGCATTCCGTATCGCTGGCTGTGATACTTCGCCTCCGGTCACATTTGGCTCAGACAGTTTTCCAACCAAACGATATCTTGCGTACATCTGGCTGTGAAACGACGCATCGTAACTGTGATCGTATGTAACTTGTATGTAACTGCGACAGCCCTGCACAAGCTGAATAAGCGCATTGTGGGCGGAGGGGGAAGTTTAAAGTGTGCATTGTGGGCGGGGTTAAACACTTACATACGACACGGCGATATGGACGGCCAGAGAGATAAGTTGAGCTAAGTTCGGTACGTAAGAGGGGAGTGCACGGGGGTGAACGTTGGGCCAGATCCTGACCTACGCATGCCTTACGTGCCTGTGAGGGTCAGTATGTACGATAGCATAGCCCACTGCACTCCCCGCTCATGGTAGTAAATCAC
The DNA here is from genome assembly GCA_011038615.1 of Limnodynastes dumerilii. Classification (NCBI taxonomy): domain Eukaryota; kingdom Metazoa; phylum Chordata; class Amphibia; order Anura; family Limnodynastidae; genus Limnodynastes; species Limnodynastes dumerilii. The sequence goes on along the minus strand of WWET01001774.1, from coordinate 86,048 downwards.
TTATGTTCAGGGCCGTCTTAACAGAATTGTAGGCCCCCCTCCCCTGCCCCCAACTGAGCATCTGCTGCCTGCCACCTCCTCCAGACTCTGTGCCCCTATGATGCCCCTGCGCTGCCCCCTCTGGCCATGTGCTGCCCCTTCTTCTTTTTTTGCTACTCAGCCAGAGCTAGCCTGTAAAAAAATCCTCTTACCTACTCAGACAGAGCCAGCCTGTAAAATAAAAATCCTTACCTTGTTCTCCTCTGTGGCTTCTTTGTCCCCCACGGTGTGCCCTCTGTACAGGGAGCGCTCACGTGAGCGACAGGCTGTGGGGGCGCCGCTGAGACCGCTGGGTAACAGGGGGAGGAGCAGCCCAGCGGTAGAGTATGCTGGGCTGCGCTGCAGACGGTCATGCCAGCGGCCGGTCCCGGTCCATCTGTAAAAGGTATTTTCAGCCTCTGCTACAGCCCACGCAGAACTACACTCAGAAAATGCCACTCTGCATGGGCTGCAGCGGAGGCTGAAAAAGCTTTAGGGTTGGACAGGGCTAAAGGGCCCCTTGGTGTGTTTGGGCACTAGCCCAAACTGCCAAGCCCTGCTTACGTGTACAGTATCCTACCTTAAAATTTACGACCATGTCTGCGGACTTACAGCCACATACTTTGTCGGGCTTTCCCCGCCGCAATCCCTTATTTGCATGTCTATCTACGCTTCTACGGCGGATGAGTAGGATGGTACAGTGTAATGCTGACTGGACATGGAGGTTCTGCTTATGGAGAGTGCCTTTGTCGGGATATAAATGTCAGAAAATAATAATAAACAATATTTTTAGTTTATAACAAAAACATGAAAATGAAATGACGTAAAACACGTACAATACATCTGTCACCGTCTTTTACCCTTTGTAATGTGTTCATTTTTTTATAGAAGGGCCCGTGGAAAGTCGGCCCCCCTGGACATGACCTGGGGCTGGTGCAAATGTTTTGACGTAGGCGGCCCTATTTTCAGATCTGGATCGGGTGCACTTGCTTGGTCACCCAACTTACTGTATACTGACTACATCCCTCCACCCCTTCCCTCTCTCAACACTTCCCTCAGAATGCAAGCCGCCATAGCTGGAGTTGCGCTCAGATCTGAATCGGCCGTGACCGCGTGCTCTTCAGTTCTGAGCATGTGCAGTAGAAAATCATGCAGCGAAACGTCACGCCAGCTGACATACACTCGGCACTGGATCGTTCCCCTAAAGTATGAGAACATTTGACATAACACAGTAAAATGTAATATTTGGATAATAATAATGGTATAATAATGATATGGGCTCTTCAAAGCTTTCAAGCCTTGCTGTCAGTAGATAAAAAATAACGGCTGTGCCAACACTGTGTATTCCACAGCTGGTCAGTGAATGGTGGAAGACGCTGTGTGCATAGATGTGTATTTAATTGATATATTCTCTGTGCATGGAGTGCTCCGTCCTCCCACACCTACCCTATGAGCCTGCACTAATTCCCCATCTGAATACATATCAGAGAATCTGTCCCCACACACCCGTCGTTGCCATGAGCACATGGGAATACCTGGCAGCGCCACACATATTCTCAATACACAGTTTTAGTCATTCATTAAATTACAATTTATACTTTTAAATGCTACTAAAGACATCAACTGATCATCCGTTTAGTTTACAAAGAATTTTTTTTCTCTTCTCTCTCTCTTTCTCTCTCTTCTTTTCTCTCTTCTCTTTCTCTCTCCTCTCTCTGTCTCTCTGTCTCTTCTCTGTCTCTTCTCTCTCTCTTCTCCCTCTCTTCTCTCCTCTCTCTGTCTCTCTCTCTCCTCTCCCTCTCTTCTCTTCTCTCCTCTCTCTTTGTCTCTCTCTCTCTCTCTCTCTCTCTCTCTCTTTATCTTCTCTTCCCCCCTCTCTTCTCTGCTCTCTCTGTCTCTCTCTCTCTCTTCTCCCTCTCTTCTCTCCTCTCTCTGTCTCTCTCTCTCTCCTCTCTTCTCTTCTCTCCTCTCTCTTTCTCTCTCTCTCTCTTTCTCTTCTCTTTCCCCCTCTCTGCTCTCTCTCTCTCTCTCTCTCTCTCTCTCTCTCTCTCTCTCTCTCCTATCTCTTCTCTTCAAAGACTGCATGTAGTTGCACAAGGTTCTTAAATGCTACGCAGCTTGTGTAGTCATTGCGACTATTCTTAATCATACGCACATAAGAAGCGTCAGTTTCTCAGGTGTGAATCTGGCCTAAATGCCAATAAAAAGTATTTCACTGCCATTGCACGGTATCGTCTCAGCCGCTGTCACTGGGCCACACCCAGTCGTTTTACGTGCACTTTTTAAGTATAACGCACTCTCCCGGGCGCTCACGCACGTAACTTAACTAATTTACGAGTTAAAAACCCTGCTTTAACTTTCCCTTGCGTGTCTCTGGTCGTATGTATCGCCTTGTCGTACGTAACTGCCTAACCCCGCCCATACTGCACAGTGTAAATGCCTGCCTCCACCCACAATGCGTATTTTCGCCTTGCGTAGGAACGTCACGGCCTTTCGTATGGAGTTACGTACAAGTTACGTATGATCAGAGTTTCGGTGCGTAACATTTTCCGCACGCATGCGCAGTGCGTTCTCAAAGCCAGATTTACGCATGCCGCGTGCGTAAATCAGCTCCCGTTATTAATTCTGAATCTGGCCCATTATATTTTAGGTATCGGATACTCTGACAAGAAAATAAGAACCACTTCATAAAACTTTCTATTTTCACGAGCGCAGCAACGCGACGCTTCCAGAGTTTCCCCCGAAGCCGTCCATTGTCTGTCTACGATTTCATTGTCTTCTTTTCCCCCGCTTTCTGCAAATGATTATTTTTTTACAAGGTGTTTTCACGTCTGTCAGGAAGAATTGGGCAATGTCCCATCTACCTCCTGTTTACACAATAACAGCACGAAGCACTGTGTACAAAGAGACTCCCGCTGTGAGATTCTGATTGGCTGCCTTTATTATTAGTCGCAGACGGCCTAACTTCATCTGCATATCCCCGTGTAGATGTGCTGACACAATGCGGCCAGTATTATAATACTGGAAGGGGAAGTTGGAGCTGAAAGGTCCTTTAACAGTCATAATAATAATAATAAAAATAATAAAAGCGGCCTGACATTTTATAATGCAAATAAATAATAGTTCTGGAACACGATGCAGCCTGCAGCAAAACAAAAATTTTAATAAAAAGCCGGGAGCGTAGAAAAGGAACCACATGTCTATTTTTTCCCCCCAGCCTTTTATATTCCTGTCTTTTATTCTTTATAATTTTGTTTCTTTAATATTTTAAAGCTCTGTAAAATCTAAATTATATCTTTACACTTCTATGACTTTTAAAGTGAGTGAAAAAGAAAATTTTAGATGCATTTGTCTATTTATTTATCCCTCTGTTTTAAAGCGCCGGAATGATATAGAAATATTGCTGGATGGTGAGTTAGGGTATAGTGATATTATGGGCTCACATACACAGAATACTGGGAGCTGCAGAGACATGATGGGGAATACTGGGGAGCTGGAGAGACATGATGGGGAATACTGGGAGCTGGATAGACATGATGGGGAATACTGGGGAGCTAGAGAGACATGATGGGGAATACTGGGGAGCTGGAGAGATATGATGGGGAATACCGGGGAGCTGGAGAGACATGATGGGGGATACTGGGGAGCCAGAGAGACATGATGGGGAATACTGGGAGCTGGAGAGACATTATGGGGAATACTGGGAGCTACAGAGACATGATGGGGAATACTGGGAGCTGAAGAGACATGATGGG
>WWET01001774.1:33789-45676 GCA_011038615.1 Limnodynastes dumerilii | reverse complement strand
AACTGGAGGGTGATAGGTACAGGAGGGGACATTATATAAAGGAAGAGGTGTAATAGAACACGAGGGCATGAATATAAACTGGAGGGTGGTAGATTCAGAGGAAATGTGCGGATAATGACGTCACTGAAAGGGTGACAGATAAGGGGAATAGCCTCCCATCTAAGGGGGTAGAGGTAACACAGTAGAGCAGTTACGCAACTTACGTAAGGAAAAGATACATAGATAACGTAAAAAATGTACTATGCGCAGTAGGAAAAACGCTAAACACCGGACGTATATGTTATACTCTGGTAGTCTCCATACGGCCCCTAATCCATTCACTGACCCAAATAATCCCATATCCCATCACAGGAGATGGATCAATACCCTAATAAATACAGATTAATGTAATAATATAAAAATCTGTGTGTTAAAGTCTCTCTTTCTGATCCACCTTTACCTGTTATTTTTTTGTCTTTTTAAACATTATTTGTCTCATTCTAAACATTCCTCTGAGGACTGAACACAACTTTCATAGATCAGTAAACACGGAGTGTGGATGTGTCCTGCAAGTATAGCTAGAAACAGAGGGGACAAGTAACCCATTACAAACAGCCATTTCATACCAGACTGTGTGCAAGAGAAAGCTGTTAGTGGAGAAAAGACCTTAATGCTGGTGGGTCAGGCGCTGAACCTCCTGATCCTGGACCCCTCTAATGCATGGTGAATCAGCCTTCTTTTCTAAGGCACTAGCAGCAAGGAACACATTAGGCCTACTGACTGTACATCTACACAAAATGAAGAAATGCAATGCTGATTATGACATAAGAGGCTGGAAAATACAGTGTTTAAAGGACTCTTTCATTATAAGTGTAAAACCACATCGCTCTTTCCCCAAAACGATCAAAAGAGATTCTTATGGGGGCCACTTGCTGGGATGTTGCGAAGGCCGATGGACAGGACTGTACAAGGCGGATATGCGTCCACTGTAATCACTGCCTCAAGCCCCAAGCATTACTAAGCATGGGTGGGACTTCCTGACATCAAGTCCCACCTCATCCTTAGTAACCCTATCAATGGCAGCTTTGATTAGATGTGGGTGGGGTTTCAGGAACAATTTGCATAAACCACTTCCTCAAGTCCCACAAACATGTTGTGTCTTGTTTGGAGAAACCAAAAATCAGCAACTATGACGTCCTGGGCCTGACCTTCTGACGGGACTCGACAGAGGTTCCAGGACACCTTGCTATGAACTCCTGTGATCTGTTACCCAGGAGGACAGCGGGTTTACAGCGAAATGCGTAAAAACCTTCTTGCCAATGTAATAGGCTTTGGGGTTGCTACAACATTTATTTTATTTAGGACACAGAAGTGACCTTCAAGGTGAAGCATCGCAGCGAGGGGTATACAGTATCTATTATTATTATCTTCTAATAGGGTTTCCCTTTTCCTTCATTTTTTTATGGTAGAGTTGTCTACTAACCTGCTGTCCAGGAAGATGCAGGTGGATCATTGACCAAGACTAAGGGCCAGATTTACTAAGCTGCGGGTTTGGAAAAGTGAAGATGTTGCCATAGCAACAAATCAGATTCTAGCTGACATTCTCTAGTATGTAATAGGAAAGTGAGAACTAAAATCTAATTGGTTGCTATGGGCAACATCTCCACTTTTCCAAACCTGCAGCTTAGTAAATATGGCCCTAAGGGGTAGTTCAAGGACCAAAGAGTGGACAGCTACATTTTGAAGATAAGAAATCATGGTTTCTATATATTCCCTCCAGGAGATCTTGTGGAAAGAAAGAGGTGCCGTTATGTGGGCGGGGCTTAATGACACAATTTATGCAAGCTCCGCAAAAGAATCGCAAACCTGTGATAGATAGATAGATAGATAGATAGATAGATAGATAGATAGATAGATAGATAGATAGATACTCTCATTAAAAAGTTATTGATTAGTCAAATTATTGTTATTTTTTTTATGAGTCAATATAGAGATCTGGGGCCGTATTCACAGATCCATTTTTGCTATTTACGTTGTATTTACGCACGGAAGTCTCTTAGGCACGTACGTGTAAATCGGACTTGGGGACATACGTGCGGAGGGGTGTGGTTGAAATCTGTACGGACAAAGTTACGTGAAAGTGGGTGGGGGGAGGCATTTAAATGACCATTTGAGGGCGCGGTTAGCTACATACGCACATATGGAAGTATTATACGCACGTATATGCACACGTAGAGATAAAGGCGCCCTATGGAGGCGTAAGTCACCGAAAACCCGTTAATGTGAGGGGAGCGTCATGGGTGTTACCTTGCAACGTACGTGCGTACAATTGCGTACCTTTAACTAACGGATCAAATAATTGTAGCAGTATTGTCGCCATTGGCAGCTTTCTGCTTGGTAATTAGTGGAACGCGTTGGTTCGGTCTTGCAGTAAAGCGGTTACCTGTCATCCTCAGCGGATATCTGAGCAGAGTCGGAATTTCCCCGCAGAGAACAGGGGGGGGGGCGGCGATGTATCATGTGACAGGCCTTTGAAGCTCCAGCTTTGACAGGGATCAATAGCTTTTACACCCTCCCATGGTGTCCGTTGTGTAGCCAAGGAACAGACAGCGTTAGTGACTCATCCAGTGTGTTGTGTCTCTGCAAAGTTCCTCCGCACTCTCTTCTAAAATGCCTCAATACATCCAAACCCTGTATTCTGGCTCCACGTAGCAGAGCGTCTCAAGAATCTGCTCTGCGACATAAAACGGACAAGATAATTAAAGGAAAAGTCTAGGCCAGAAGAACAACCTCGCATCTCAGAGCTGTTATCAAAGTGGAGAAATCTGTATTTATAAACAGAGATGTGTTTACTTTCCTATCTCTGTGTTTTTCTATACATAAAAGCCTTTATGGCCTTTCCCATAGGGGGCTGCCTCATGCTTGTGATAGAACTCCATGGAACAGATTTACCAACCTGCGGAAAAGGGAAAAGCGGAGATGTGACGGCTCCACAGCAGCTATTTTAGAGGCTATAAGGGGAGCCCCCTGAGGTAAGTTGGCTCTCAATTTAAGTTAGGACCACCATGAGCAGAAAGGCCTTGACGGTGGCTGGTGGCTTATCATATATTAATAATAATATAATAATATGTGTAACGGATATTTCTGCGTTTCATCTTAAAGCCAGAATGGTATAATCTGTTACTGGTTAATGGTAGACCCATTCCATTAGGTACTAAATACTCTGCTCCTGTTTCCAACTGTCAGTTACTATGGTAACCTCCATTGTTGAAAAGACCAATAGTTTTTTTTAAATAGCAGTTAATGTATTTAATCCGGTAAGTGTCACAGTTGGAAGCTCAGGTGTGGAGTATATTGTACCTAATGGAATGGGTCATGTTGGAGGGTATGAGACAGTCCTGCTACTTAAACAAACAATGCCACGTAGAATGGTTCAATTTAGGGTTTTTCAATAACAATCTAAGAATCTGTTAAACATGAATCTGATTTTGATCTCCCTTTATACATCATGGACCGGATTCATACGCATTCCATACGTGTGAGGTCTGGCAGTCAGCATGGAAGAGGGAATTGAATTCCACTGTCACTACCCTCTTTTGTACAGATTTGGCACCAATTACACTGCCATAAGGCTATTTTAAGTCTCCTGTGTGGATCAGCGGTCCGTACGACCGCTAATCCACACAGAGGTCTTAAACCCAGCCTATAGTGTATCATTTAAATCTCCCCCACCCACTGGGTAGAAAGGAAAGCCTGCCCCTGAACTGAGCTCTGTACGATAGGAGATCCACTGCGTATCATCTAGCAGGCGCAGACCAACCACCGACTTAAGCTTGCAACTTGCGTAAATCATGTGTCGGACGGAAGTCTGGATCCGGCTTCATGTTCTTTACAAAATCACTCTTATGGCAACATAAACTATTGCATGTTTTTTTTGTCTACATTTAGAATTGGCGGTATGGACATTTAGAAGTGTCGGTATGGACATTTAGAAGTGACGGTATGGACATTTAGAAGTGGCGGTATGGACATTTAGAAGTGGCGGTATGGACATTTAGAAGTGGCAGCATGGACATTTAGAAGTGGCAGCATGGACATTTAGAAGTGGAGGTATGGACATTTAGAAATGGCGGTATGGACATTTAGAAGTGGCGGTATGGACATTTAGAATTGGCGGTATGGACATTTACAATTGGTGGTATGGACATTAGAAGTGGTGGTATGGACATTTAGAAGTGGCAGTATGAACATGATCCGCACGACAGACGGTAAATGCATGCAGGTCTGAATCTGGCCCCAAATTATTTGTTTGTTCTACAAAGCACTTTTAAATAGACCATTAAAATGAATTGGATCTTTGATTTTGTTTAAGCGTACTGAAAAACAAATAAAAAATAAAAACGCATCCGCCCGATTTGGACTTGGCTCTGCTGTCCCACAGGTATTTCGTAATTCAATTATGGTGATAAATAGGATGTCAAACCAAAGTAATGGCTTCAGATAAATAGGTCACGAGGCTTCGAAAATCACCAGGCAGAACTTTCTAAGTCAAAATTCTAAGTTTTATTGAGTTAAAGTTCCAGGGAAATCAAGGTAAAACCCAGCTGACAAACTTTTTAATGAAATTCCTATTCAAGAAATACAAAAACAGTCTAACACCCTCATCTGCTAATAGACTACTTTAATTGTCTCCCTGTGTAGCCTGCTGCTTGAAAGGAATAAACAGCGTGTACAAATATGTAGTGCGACAGGTGACAGGCTACAAGAAATGTACTTTCTTAGCGTTCCTAATTTAAAAACAATTTGGTTTTAAGATCCGTAAGATGTAACGTATTCCAACAAACAAGCTGCTTGATCGTCCATCCATACCTCGCTGCGATATGTCACGGCACAAAATACTGTATGTATCGACTTGGCGCAAGAGCGGGAAAACAAATCTAAAGTTGTTTATTGGACGAGAGACACGCCGGGGCTTTGAAACGTGGCTAATTTTAAGAAAATGCTTATTCTCCAAAGAAAATTTTCACTAATTGGTTTCTTAATCTGTCTACATTTAACGTAATTATGTTGACATTGTGGCGTTGTTTTTGTATTTTAATGGACAGCATGACGGAGGAAATATGTTTAAAATAATTGTCTTTTTTTTTATACTCTGCTACAAAGGAGCAAAAGGCAACAAAATTAAACAAAAGCAAAATATAAAAAAAAACAGCGATAACTCATTATACTAAAAATAGAGATATCTAAATGACATAAACAGGTTTCAAGTAAACGCATGTAACGCTAAATGGAATTTGTTTCTGCTCATTGGCAGTGTATGAGAGCAGTGCAGATATGAACGATTTAAGGGGTGTGGCAAAACACAGGGGCGTGTCTAGTTCTTTTATGGTGTTAGGTAGCCCCTTAACCAGGGGCAGGTTGGCAAATGTTGGCTAGGGGGCAAATCCTCACTACTCGGACTTCTCCCTACCCCGCCTCCTTTCCATACCCCCCTCTACCCACTCTTCTTAATAACTCCCCGAGGCTGCTGTGGTACGTGTCTTTCTACTTAAGTAACTACGTGTGGTCTTTAAAGAGTGCCCATAGTCAATCTACGTACCTAACTTGTATGTAGCTTGTGTAAATGAAGTACTACACATGTGTTGTAAGTTCATTCTTAAATCTACACACCTAAGAAGAGGAGCAGGAGCTTTTTAGGGGTAAATACGGTCCTATATCTCTATCTGTGATACCACTTGTTTCTAACAAAATGAAAGGTGGTAAGTATTTTCATATATGTTTATAGGAAGTTCCTCTGTGATGTCACTGGTTCCTAGTAAACTGATAGGCTGCAATCTCACGGATATAAAGTACCTCTGTGATGTCACTAGTTCCTTGTGAAGTGGTAGGCTGCATTCCCATGAATATACAGGTCCTTTGTGATGTCATTGGTTCCTAATAAATTGTCAGGCTGTAATCTCATGAATATGAAGTGCTTCTTTGATGCCACAGGTTCCTAGTGATGTGATAATCAGCATTCTCATGAATATAAAGGTTCTTTGTGAGGTCACTGATTTCTAGTGCATTGATAGGCTGCATTCTCATGAATATAAAGTACCTCTGTTATGTCACTGGTTCCTAGTGAAGGGATAGGCTGCATTCTCATGAATATGAAGTACCTCAGTGATGTCACTGATTTCTAGTGAAATGATAGGCTGCATTCTTATGAATATGAAGTACCTCAGTGATGTCACTGAATTCTAGTGCAGTGATAGGCCGCATTCTCATGAATATGAAGTACCTCAGTGATGTCACTGATTTCTAGTGAAATGATAGGCTGCATTCTTATGAATATGAAGTACCTCAGTGATGTCACTGAATTTTAGTGCAGTGATAGGCTGCATTCTCATGAATATGAAGTGTCTCAGTGATGTCACTGAATTTTAGTGCAGTGATAGGCTGCATTCTCATGAATATTAAGTACCTCAGTGATGCCACTTATTTCTAGTGCAGTGATAGGCTGCATTCTCATGAATATGAAGTTCCTCATCAATGTCATAAGGAACATACCGATTACTGCTTCTTTCCTATGTAGCCAGTGGTTATACTATAAATGTAAGTTTGTCTTTAAGTTTTATACATCTCAAAACTTTATTCAAGTTTGATTCAAAACAATAAATAGTAAATGGATCTTGTATTCTTACCAATAAATGTTCACTCACCCTGCCTATTATTATTCATATATTCATGTGTAAAGCTTTGATAAATCTTTTTACATATTTGTTCAATAGATCTGTACTGTTATTAATGTCAGGCCTTGATTTTGCAAATGCAATTATTACCAGCCTTAGTACCAACTTGTGTCTTTATTGGAAAATGCTGAATATATTCCATCGCTTAGAAAGCAACATCGTTATCAGGCTAAGCAAATATTGTGTGATGGGGGCGATACCTGGCGGCCCCTGGCAGTGACATCTATTGATTAGCTGGAGATGAGAGGAATTACAATCAGGAGGGGAGTGGATGGACGTCCAATGACAGCTGTCAAATGGTTCTTCTGCCTATTGCCAATGTGCGGATCCAAGGCAGCGGAGTCTGCAGCCAGGACTATTTGTCTAATACGTACAATAGTGCAAGTCTGCCTGGACACAACGGGAATCTTAATGAGGATTGCACTGCATAAAATCAGGTTCCAGCACTTTCCGACACCAGCAATAGCAAGCAGGCCTGAATGTTAATGTTTCCTTACATTAACTCAATGCAACAACCTGTAAACTAGTAGAACAGAAGGATACTGGCTATTATGTAGCATAGTTACTTCCTGCAGAGCATTGCTTCTCCTTTATTCCTGCAGTCCAGTCTCTGACAGATCTGATGCTCTAGGTCCGGCCTAACCAATCTGTGCCTCTCCAGGTGTTGGGAAACTACAAATTCCAGCATGCATTAACTGTATAGGCATAGCTGATACATGACAAAGCATTCTGGGACTTGTAGTATCAAAACACCTGGAGAGCCAACATTGGCTAGGCATTCTCTAAGATCTTCCTACCAATCTGGACTTATCTAATTACCTCCCAGGGATGGCTTAGGGAATCCTGACTATTTGTGTTGCCACGCTGGCATACGGTTGAGTGTCAGACACTTATCTCTTCGGTGGACGCCTGCCTGACACCGCTGGGTCTAAGGTCCGCCTGATTGAGAGTGATGACCGCTCATTCAGCTATGATGTCTGATCTACATTTCCAGGCTCGGTGCGACGTGGACAGGCGAGTTCTATACTTCAGCTTAGGGTTAGGTTTAGGGATAGACTGCAGATAGGGTTAGGCTGTGGTTAGGGTAAGGCTATGGGTAGGGTTAGGCTGAGGTTAGTGTTTGAGATAGGATTATGCTGCAGTTAGGATTCTGGTTTGGCTGTGGTTAGGGGTTGGGTTAGGCTGTGTTTAGGCTTTGGATTAGGCTGCAGTTAGGGTTAGGCTGTGGTTAGACTTAGATTGCGATTAGGTTTTGGGTTAGACTGCAATTAGGTTTAGGCTGAGGTTAGGGGTAGGGTTTGGGTTAGGCTGTAGTTAGGATTAGACTGCGGTTAGGGTAAGCGTAAGACTGTGATTTGGGTTAGGGTTGGGTTAGGCTGTGATTAGGGTTAGGATTAAACTGCAGATAGATTTTGGGTTAGACTGTGATTTGGTTTAAGCTGTGGTTAGGGTTAGGGTTGGGTTAGGCTGTGGTTAGGGTTAGGATTAGACTGCGAAGAGATTTTGGGTTAGACTGAGATTTGGTTTAGGCTGTGGTTAGGGTTAGGTTAGGCTGTGGTTAGGATTAGACTGTGGATAGATTTTAGGTTAGCCTGCGATTTGGTTTAGGCTGTGGTTAGGGTTAGGTTAGGCTGTGGTTAGAGTTAGGCTGCAGTTAGGGTTAGGATTAGACTGTGGATAGATTTGGGGTTAGACTGCGATTTGGTTTAGGGTGTGGTTAGGGTTAGGGTTTGGGTTAGGCTACGGTTAGGCTGCAGTTATAGTTAGACTGTGTATAGGTTTTGGATTAGATTGGGTTAGGCTGCGGTATGGGTTAGGCTGCACTTAAGGTTAGACTGTGGAAAGATTTTAGGTTAGGCTGCGATTAGGTGTAGTCCATGGTTAGGTTTAAGCTAAGACAGTGTTGGGTTTCCTCCTCACTGTATCCCCATTTAGACTTCTTTACTGCCGGGAATCCTATGACTGGGTAGGCCCTGAGAGTGGGAGTGGTGGCATATCGCATGGCAGGATAGCGTGGCCCAGCGTTAGCAGATCTCTACGAACCTTTGCACAAGAAAATGATTGCATCAAAATATGCATTCACCCCACACTTAGCAATCATTAGTTATACATAGCTCCAACATCTAGAATCCCGAAACCGGGGCAAATTATGCCCAGTCCCATGCAAACACTACCCACAAATTACCATATATGGACAAAACGCCGTCCACTTTGCCAAGGGGAAGAATAATCAACAGGTTTAAAGGACCCAATACATACTTTACAACTCTACATGACTCCCTGAAGGGTGGGCGATCTCCCTGACTCCCTGAAGGGTGTGCGATCTCCCTGAATAGTGGGTGATCTCCCTGACCCCCTGAAGGGTGGGCGATCTCCCTGAAGAGTGGGTGATCTCCCTGACGAGTGGGTGATCTCCCTGATTCCCTGAAGAGTGGGTGATCTTCCTGATTCCCTGAAGAGTGGGTGATCTCCCTGACTCCCTGAAGAGTGGGTGATCTCCCTGATTCCCTGAAGAGTGGGTGATCTCCCTGACTCCCTGAAGAGTGGGTGATCTCCCTGATTCCCTGAAGAGTGGGTGATCTCCCTGACTCCCTGAAGAGTGGGTGATCTCCTTGATGTTGATTCAGTTCCAGAAGTCATTGCCGTATGACAGAACTTAGAAACTGTCTCCTATTTCCCTGCATTGAGGCCTATGGAGGTGGCCATTTTCATGGAGACCAAGATGTAATCAAAGACTGGCAGTTATCTAAGACAACATGACTTCAATAACGGAGACAGAAATAAAAAATACACTTTGGTCTCTTGTTGATAGGCTACAGTATCACCTACTCTTAGATTGTCTATAAAGATGAAGTAGTCAGCAAATCTATTATTTCTTAGTAATTAGAATTATTCACTGACAAAGTAACAATCAATAAATACTGATGATAACATTTATTATTGACAAAAAGTTTAACTGGAAGCACTAGACACACTCATGGGTGGACCTGTTCACAGGACCCACCCCTTTGGTTGTACAGGACACACCCCTGTGGAGCAGCCCCTTGATAATGTCATCGCCTTCGTTTTTTTGCGCGTAGTTCCGTGCGTATTTTTAGGATCGGAGTAACTGCGTATGCGAAATAATTTTATTTAAGCTATTTACATGGAATTTAGTCACGGAGGTCCATTAGGCTCGTACATGTGAATCGCACTTGGGGACATACATACGGAGGGGCGTGGTTGAAATCCGTACGGACAAAGTTATGTAAAAGTGGGTGGGTATAATTGCGTACCTTTAACTAACAGATCTGTGACTATGGCTTAATGTCTCTGCATATCTCTGTATCACAGTAAGTAGCTACACGTTTGTCATCCAGTCTCTAGAAGTCTCTGTGTGTGGGGGAATGCCTTTCATACAGCAGGAAAGTGGACATAATGAGGGACATAGTCAGCTCCCTACACAGCAGTTAACATTTTATAATGTGCATGTACAATATGCCGGGGGCTCAAAGGTTAATTAAATGTAATACTGGAGGCAGGCAGGCTGCATACTGAGCGTCTCGGTGCTGAGATGAGGCTGGGATCCTTCCGCAGATGAGTCAGTCTGTTGCAATGTGACAGGCAGTAGTGAATGAGAGCGATATACTAGATTATTAGGTCTTTGCTTTTCATTAGTTCCAATCTTGGGACATAATACATCATTAAAGAGATTTACGAGCAAGTCTGGGGTGGCAGCTACAGGCTGAACACACATCTGGCTGACCATTTCCAATGAACCAAAGTGCTGATATTTATATTTATACATATATATTTATTCATATTTTCTTATATTGTTAGCCCAGAGATTAAAAACCATATGACAAGTAATGGTAGAGCTGCAGTGTCTATGACTAGGGAATGCAATAAATGATTCTGCATTGATATTACGATATTTTTTTATGTGTTGCCTATCTATACAATATCAATTGGCTTATATGGAAAAAGATTTTTCTGCTCCCGATTGGAACACAATGTGATTGGTTGATGGAGATGCCAATAGGAACAGAGAAGAGATGAATGGAATTGATGACTGGTTCTTGCCTGTGCCACATGAATAATATGTAGAGAAATGCGTTCAATTAAAGCAGATATATAGATATAGATAGATATAGATATACAGATATATATATTATTTATTATTTAAATTTAAAAATGTATTATGTTTATTTCTCATTTAAGTAATGGAGTTAAAAGAGATAACAGAGATAATGGCCCTGATCCTGAACTACGCTGCCAGACGTTAATACGCCGGGCAGCAGCGTAAGATCGTTTAAAAAGACCATCTGCGCATGCGCTGGACAGATGTTTCCCAGCGTAGCTATGGCAACGCCCGATCGTTGATCGGGCATCCGTAGCAGCAGCGCAATAACGCTGGATGGGGCGTCCCCCAGCGTTACTACGCTGCACTTAGTGCAGGTAGGCGGGGGGAGGGTAAAGAGGCTGCCGTACTAACGCCGCCGTGCCAGCGTATTTACACTCCCTTACGCCGGCTGAAGTTAGGGTAGCCTTCAGCTGGTGTAAGGGAGTGTAAATATGATGGGGCAGGGGGAGTGTCAGGGGGAGGCCCATGATGTAACGCTGAGCGTTAGTACATCGTAGGTCTGGATCAGGCCCAATATGCACTTTTATTGTGTCAGTCACAGCTATAATTTACCTCAAATACAGTATTCCCGACCTCTACCCCCTTTATCCTCTCTGACACCCCCCTTCTCCCCTATCATTTTCACCCCCATACTATTTAAACTTTAATGGCGTTGGGGCTGATCCAGTGTATGAGGACCTGGGCTGTAAGTAGGAGTGTTTGATAAGGACGGCTGCCCAGGGTGCAAGGAAAGGTTTGGAATTCAGGGTCAGAGGGCGCCATTTTTTCTTTTTTTCCCTTGGTGCTAAAATTTCTAGTCACAGTATGGCGGTGGAGGAGAGATGATGTGAGGGGAGGAGAGGGGAAGGGAGACGAGGAGAGATGATGTAAAGGGAGGAGAGGAGAGAAGAGATGAGTAGAGGAGAGGGGAAGAAAGGAGAGGGGAAAAGAGTAGAGGGGAGGAGAGGAGAAATGAGGAGAGGAGAGATAAAGTGAGGGGAGGAGAGGAGAGGATTGTAGAGGGGAGGAGAGGAGAGGAGAGATAAAGTGAGGGGAGGAGAGGAGAGGAGAGATA
>WWET01001774.1:956-21190 GCA_011038615.1 Limnodynastes dumerilii | reverse complement strand
TGTCATCTTTAATTATATTATATTATTATTATATTATTACACAGATACTGACCAGCGTTACTATCACACTGTTATTTATCACCTCTCATCTCTAATACTATTATTATATTATTACACAGATACTGACCAGCGTTACTATCACACTGTTATTTATCACCTCCCATCTCTAATACTATTATATTATTACACAGATACTGACCAGCGTTACTATTACACTGTTATTTATCACCTCTCATCTCTAATACTATTATATTATTATATTATCACACAGATACTGACCAGCGTTACTATCACACTGTTATTTAGACTTGGGATAGGAAACATCACCTCTCAACTCTAATACTGTTTGCAACAGCTTAAATATGACTCCCCTGCAATCAACATGGTTTAGTCCAGGTGTGACTTTAAGATCTTATTTTAAGAAGATTCTTAAGTGTGAATCAGGTCCTTAATTTCAAGTTCCTTCTTGAGTCTGGATTCAGCCCCAATGACTTTAATAACATGGGCCTTGATTTAGAAATAAATCCAAAAGTGGACTTAGGGGAGTCAGTTGCGTCAATCCCCTTGACATGTAACATGGGAACATTCCGCCTGTGTCTTCCGTAGAAGGGGCCGGCGCTTCTAATCAGCACACCTAATGAAGATCCGGGAGAGGAGAGCAGCGGTTTTGCACGGATCTGCGTATGTGCGGACGCTAATCCGTGTGTGGAAAGGTTAAGGTAGGGTTCTGGACACGTCCCTGTGATATTAATGGGTTTCTTGATCGATTATGTTGCAATACGAGGGGTTAAATGTCATACTATTTTCTGTTGAAATGCAGAACTTTAATTTAGGGTTCATCTCATTTCAGCATCGGACCCAAAGGATGGCTTGTTAAAGGTTTGTTTCCGCGGTCTTGCCGTTTGTTTTTGAGTTTAGATGAATGTTTTTTGCTCTGTTCACACTTCCTGACAATAACCTGCATTTAAACTTCATGAACTATTTCCTGCCCTTCAAGTGACGCTCAGAACAATGATATATATGTAACACAAAAGATTGGGGAGTCTATTTACCTTATATTGACATTCCAAACCTTGTGGGATGGTCAACCATCATACTGATCCCACAGGCTGGAATGTCAGTATTAACAAACCGTACCTGTCCTGTGATCCCGACTAAGCTCCTCCTCTTTACAGCACATGCACAGAGACCATGGACCCATACTCAGAAGTGGAGAAGGCCAGTAGCGAATGACCTTGCTGGAGGAGGAGCTTGCAGCAGCTCACTGGGGGACCAATAATATTACACGTGATGATGATCCTAGTGGAGAACATTGTCGAATTTCAGTTCTCTTTACTAAATACCAGGAAGAAGAGAGAGAGAGAGCAAAAATATGAAGAAAACAGCTGTATCATCATGTTTTTACTCTCTTTTTATAGGTAGATTGTATCTGTTGCATTCACACATTAGAATCAACCATTAGACCACTAGAAGAGGATAAACCACGCTTTAATGGTATATTTATTGGCTAAGATCCAAATATTCTTTAAATTTAACTTAGGAATCATTGACCAGATCCAGATTTCCGATATTGCCCTTTTTCTGTGCATTTGGGTTGAAGTTTGCCCACTTGGTTCTTACAATCCACGGTATAGGCATGCCAACAGAGGCACACCGGTTCAGACTTCCAATAGCCGCTATTTTTCTTTCGCATGCGGCAGAAAACTTGAGGTAGGGTATGGGAGGTACACCCGTGTGCGGGTGGTTTGCTCACTTGAAAGCGCCAATGCTGTGGCTCTCCACCAGCAGAGCCACCGGTGCGTCCTGCGTTCGAATGTCTGAACACTGAATAATCGGAAATTTGGATCTGGTCCTATAGTATGTGATGACTTCAGAATCTACAATATCGGTGAGGGATGTGACAGACATTCTATACACCCACCTGTGCCATGGTTAGTCTTCGTCGTCCGTACTGGTGTATACTGATTTTTCGAAGTTCTAACAGGTGTATTCTCCTTGGGAGAATTATCGATGGCGGAGATGGCCTCTCGTTCACAGTGTGGAATGGGAATCGGACCCTGTTGTATCAAAATGTCTGCAAGTGCCCTGTAAAAGATGAATAAAAATAAGAGCATCACTTAATGTGTCCGGGCACAATATACATTATTGTGCATCTTGTTCATACAGACAGAAATGAACTGGTGGATGCAGAGGGCCTGATCCAGACTGGGACAAACGTTCTACCTTAAGTGTTTAAACTTAACTAAGCTTATGCTTTGTATAGACAACCTAGATAAATGAGGGAAAGCAAGTTACATTAATTAAATATGATTTGATTCATTAATACATACGAACCTCCACAGGGGCGGATTGGGAATTTAAAGTAGCCATGGAAAAAAAATCTGCAAGGGGCCACGTGGGCATCAACTATTGGTGGGGTCCAAAAAAATGTGTAAACTAGATTAGTACAGAATAACGAACCTACTGATAAGTATTTCACATTCCAATAAAGAGATTTATAATGACCTCTATGTAATGCAGGTAGTCACTGCCACCCAAAATATACAGCATCCTAGTGACCACCACCCAAAACATACAGCAGCCTAGTGACTACCTCCCAATACATACAGCATCCTAGTGACCACCACCCAATACATACAGCAGCCTAGTGACCACCACCTAATACATACAGCAGCCTAGTGACCACCACCTAATACATACAGCAGCCTAGTGACTACCTCCCAATACATACAGTATACTAGTAAAAACCACTCAATACATACAACATTCTAATGATCTCCATTCTATACAGACATGATTTTAGCAACCACCACCCATGACAGTCAACATCCTAGGGTTCTTCAAATAAAAATGGAGCTGCTGATACCTTACCATAAGTTCTATGGCCAATCCGCCCCTGATCCTCCATTACGAACAAGAGTCTTATGCACAGGGTTGTGTGTGTAGAGATTCAGGTTCTGGGCATGGCAGCTCTGTATGAGTGAATGGAGAGCTTGGGGAGTGCACTGCCCTTGCATGCACAGGATCTAGGATTGTACTTAGTGTATGTAAGCCTCCACTGCGAAGACTTTCGAGCGTTGTGCATTCTTAGGTCTGGATCCGGCCCTGTATTTCTTATGCATTGACATGGTTTATAAACAGGTAACATATTTTCATTAGACATAACCGTGGACTAATCTTGCCCTTGTGTTTGGGTGACTGGGGAAGAGAATGTATCTTCATTGTGTTTTTCTGTTAGGTGACTGTAATTCCCAACTGGGTGTGGGTTGGCCGTCAGCCAATATCGAACTGGCTCTGAAATCGATTGCTACTGCCCCGCCGAGGACAAGCAATCGAACTTCCCCAGGACAATTCCGCAGCGGCAAGTGGTGGGTATTTATCCAACCATTATCCTAATCCTCACCCTGACCCTCCCCTTCCATTATCCTAACCTTAACCCTCCCTTCCCCACAGCCTGACCCCAATACTCCATTCCCTGCAGCCTGACCCTAAGACTCCCTTCCCAGCAGCCTGACCCTAACACTCCCTTCCCAGCAGCCTGACCCTAACACTCCCTTCCCAGCAGCCTGACCCTAAGACTCCCTTCCCAGCAGCTTGACAATAACCTCTAGAAGCTTTGTGAACTATTTCATGCCCTAAACCACTTGTTGTGATGTTAAGAACCATGATATATATATGCAACACAAAAGACTGGGGAGTCTATTTACCTTATATTGACATTCCAAACCTTGTGGGATGGTCAACCATCATACTGATCCCACAGGCTGAAATGTCAGTATTAACAAACCGTACCTGTCCTGTGATCCCGGCTAAGCTCCTCCTCTTTACAGCACATGCACAGAGACCATGGACCCATACTCAGAAGTAGAGAAGGCCAGTAGCGAATGACCTTGCTGGAGGAGGAGCTTGCAGCAGCTCACTGGGGGACCAATAATATTACACATGATGATGATCCTAGTGGAGAACATTGTCGAATCTCACATTACAGCAGCTCACTCAGCAGCTAATTATGAATATTTTTAAAATACAGACAAGCGGAAATGAGCTTTTGGCTGTCTGTATTTAGGAAATATCATTTCCATTGCGGAGAACACGTCCCCTCCCAACTGTCCTAATTCCAACGGAACAGTCCCAATTTCCGTGACTGTCCTGCTTTCCAACCCACCATCCACCTTGTACCAATAAGTGGACTAGCCTGGAGGCAATCTCTGATAAAGACTATAATGTTTTATTTAAATGAAGTATTTTTTTTAAATTAAATGATTTGAACCACTTTTATGTATATTTTATGTATATCATCAAACCTAACCAGGGCATACGTTAGTCATCTGATTTCTCCCTGCTGTCTCCATTACCAACTTCTGACTATTGCCTATAAAACTTCCCTTGGACTGATCCCCATCCCTTGAGCTCTCCACCGATCTCCAAATATTTAAATGCTGTCCCATTGTTTCCCATCCCTCGGTGCAACCTTGTTTGTCTAACTCAGCTCTCTAGGTTTCATAGGGAGAGGAATTAGTAGCAGAAAGAGAGAAGTAGTGATGCCCCTTTATAGATAGTTGGTGCGACCTCACCTAGAATACTGTGTTCAGTTCTGGAGACCATATTTCCAGAAAGACATAAATACATTAGAGACTGTGCAAAGAAGAGCAACTAAAATGGTCCATGGCCTTTGTAACAAATCATACCAAGAAAGGCTAGAGGAACTAAACATGTATAGCTTGGATATGTGGGAGGGAAGAACTTACAGAAGACATAAGGAGGGGGAAAGAAGTGGACTGCTGGTGTGATCGGAGGAGAGTGGGAAGGAAGAGAAGTGATAGATGAAGGATATCGTGTGGATGTTAAGTGGAGAAAGGGTAGACTAGCCTGAACAGGTGCGTTTTGAGTGAACGCTTGAAGACCTGCAATGTGGGGGAGAGTGACTGAAGAAGGAAGGTCATTCCAGTGCAGAGGTGCAGCATGGGAGAAGTCCTGGATACGGGCTGAGATGAGATGTGGTGATCAGTAAAGAGGTCAGACAGCGCTGGTTAGCAGAATGGAGAAGGAGGGATAGCAGCTTTCACATTTATCAAGGGTTGTGACCGGCTAAAGGAGGGGGACATTTTTCAGAGGAAGAGGTGTAACAGAACACGAGGGCATGAATATAAACTGGAGGGTGTTGGATTCAGAGGAAATGTGTGGAGAAATGACTTCACAGAAAGGGTGATAGATAAGTGGAATAGCCTCCCATCTGAGGTGGTAGAGGATAACACAGTAAAACAGTGTAAACATGCTTGGGATAAATATAAGGATATCCTTAATCTCAAACTAAATTAAGGGTAAATAGGGTCTAGGGTCAGTATAGTTTTATATAAACAACTGGACAGACTGGATGGGCCATGTGGCTCTTATCCGCCGTCACTTTCTATGTTTCTACGTAGAATGCAAACTCATGAATATAAATATTAAATTGCTGCATTTTCTCTTGAGGAAATGGGTCACAAAACACATCGGATTACATTGAATTTTAACCTGGCCTACTAACCACTTTAATTATTTTATATCCCCAATATATAAATATATGAGTAGATATCACACGAACCCAGCTCTGCTATTTGTAACAATTTGCAAGCCACAAATAAGAGCTAGGTATTTGTTCTGCTATCCAGTAAGTAAAAATTGTTTACATGGTAATATACTATACTTATTTGTAGTGCCCTGATTTACACACATTTGGTTGATGTCTTTAGGAAGAGCCTAAATTTGTAGTTTTTTTTTCCTTACATTGGATCAACTTGTATTTTGAGACCAGTAGTCCGTAAAAAGTCTATTTTTGGATGTTGCACATTTGGCTTCTCTGTGAAGGATAGAAATGAAAAATACACTTTGGTCAGCGAATCTCCTATATTTATAAACTGATGCAATTGCCCCAATGTAGTAAAACATTCTATATGCCCCCAGTTTATTATGTCCCCCCAGTCTTTATTTTTTATTTTTTTGCCCAACTGCAGTCCTGCACCCAGTATTCACATGACTGGGCTGTTAAAAGTCGGTGGTCTCGAGAGCCCCCATCAAAAAAGCACTGAGTATAACCAACTCTTCCAGAATGTCTGGGAGACTCCCTTCTTGGGAAATCTCCCGCAAGAGACTTAAAGTAGTTTTTTTGTGGAAATCACAGCCTCATATCTTGCCTCTGCATATTGTTATTATTATTATTGTTTATTTATAAGGTGCCACAATTGTGCGCAGCACCGTACAGAGTATAACAAAATACAGTACAGACATACGGGGCAGAAATAGACAGTATAGTACAATGAAATACAATATAAATAAAAAATATAGCATAAAAGTAACAAATTAAAGTGAGCATAGACAGCATGGTAGAAGATAAAGTAGCAGTAGAACAGATCAGGCCTGCACAGATCAGGAAACATCACTGCGATAGGAAGGAGGAGTGTTGGAGGAAGGGACAAACACTAGGATAGAGGGTCCTGCTCAAGTGAGCTAACAGACTAAGTGGAAGGGATGGACAAACAGGAGACATTAGGAGGAGGTGGAAATGGACTGCTGGTGTGAGTGCTGGAGGAGAGGAAGGAGAGTAGGGGATAGAATTAAGGTAAGGTAGTAAGGATGCTAAGTGGAGCAGGGGTAAGCTAGCCTGAACAGGTGCATTCTGAGTGAGCACTGAAGACCTGCAGTGAGGGGGAGAGCTTGACTGGAAGAGAGAGGTCATTCCAGAAAAGTGGTGCAGTGCAGGAGAAGTCCTGTTCAGACAGTGGTGGTTAGCAGAACAGAGAGGGCGGGAAGGGGTGTGCATTGAAGCGAGGGAAGTAGGGTGCGGTGGATGAGGAGATAGTCTTGAAGGTCAAGGTAAGGAGTTTAAAGAAGACTCTGAATAAGAAGCCAAGGTAGAGAGACTTGAGAGGAAGGTGAGCCTGGAAGCGGCATTGAGTATAGATTGAAGAGGGGTGAGATGAGTGAGTGAAAGACCAATGAGGAGGAGGTTACAGTAGTCAAGGCATGATATGAGAGAGTAGATGAGGGTTTTCATGGCATCAGTAGTAAGGAAGGGTAAGAGGAAGCGGCAATACTGAGTGAGAGCACGGATATGAGGTGTGAGGGAGAGCGATTAGTCAAGGATGACACTTAGACAGTGAACTTGGAATAGGCGGGACTTAATGATGTGATTTTTGGCATCAAGCCCTGCCCATTCCCTGGAACACTATGAATTAAGGTAGTACTGAAAAGGGGGAATGGCTTAAAGACACAATTTGCATAAATTGCTTCATTAAACCCTGTCCCGTGTCGGCATCTAGCTCTTAAATAAGGATTAAATAAAGATTTCAAAGTCGGCAAACATTACACCAAAGCATCTAAAAGGTACCCCGATGGGAGCTAGATGGACAATATTTCAGTGGTCCAGGTGGGTGGTATAGAAAGAAGGTGGAAGATAAATGGTGAAAGGCTGGATGTTCAAGTGACTCTTATCTACTGTCACATTTTATGTTTTAGGTAAGTGGAACAGTAGGTTGATAAGAGAGATAAAAGAAGAAAACAATATAAGGACTAGAATTCCGGGACATTGGGGACTATCCAATTAGACATCACAGATTTACGTGCTGTGATGTCTAATGGAATACATCGAATGTATAGGGAAAGGGGGCCACAAGGGTTTTAAAAGGTAAGACCTTTCTCTAAAATAATGGCCATTTGGCAACTACCACAGTAGATGGTAATAAAACACTTTGAAATAACCAAATTCAATCCCACCCATTAGCCCAACAATCGATTAAACAACTTTTGTAACAAAAAGCTATTTTTTTTGTAGATTGTGGATTTTTGTCTCCTAAAATATGAATAAAGCCATACAAAATACCATAACCATTCTTTAAAATACCACAATCCATCAATAGCATTTATTGTCATTGAAGAACATTATTTCTATCGAATTAAAAACAACCTTTAAAAACAAATCATGTATAATTGTGTAATTACAGAAATGAAATGTTTTGCTGCTGACTGAGACCTTTTAACTAGAATTACTTGAAGGCTCCACATAACCGAATCTGACATATTCAGAAACCATGTCAAAGGGGCATTGTGTCGCGGACTCCGAGAACTAAGGACGACCATTCGTATGCTACAGCTTTAGAGACAATGAAAACCTGCTTTTTGGCTTTTAAGCGCCTAAAGAGAATTGTTACCCCTTCTGTCATTTCCATGCTGATCTTTACATCATTCAGCTGAACGATAGACCAAAACATATTTTCCTGTTGGTATAAATAGCATGTTCAACAATGATAGTCACGTTTTTCTACTCGAGATTGTATAATCCTAACACTGGTTCTATTAAGCACGGCTTAGCACATTAATTCAAAGGGATGTAGTTATAATTATTATTATTAATAACGCTTATTTATATAACGCCACATTGGGGTAGATCCAGAACTAAGTACGCTAGCCGCTGATGTAAAAATGGTATTTTGTATGTACAGCGCATGGCAGATGTTACGCCACGTAACTCTGAATGTACATACCAGCCTAGTATCAACAGCGTAACTGCGTGACACCCTTACAATACCCGTAATTACGCTTCAGAGGCGGGCTGAGACATTTAAATCCTACAGTATGGGTGTGCATAGGCAGGTATGTATGTGTAGCCTGTACGTAAGTCAGGACTCAGTATGCAGTGTAAAGTTAAGGTAGGGTTCCCTGACCCTATTGGTCCCTAACGCATACACCCACAGACTAGAGTTAATTTAGTGGACAGCCAATTAACCTACCAGCATGTTTTTGGAATGTGGCAGGAAACTGGAGCTCCCAGAGGAAACCCACACAGACAGAGGGAGAACATAGCAACTCCACACAGATAAGACCTAGTCTGGGAATCGATCTCATGACCTCAGCACTGTGAGGCTTAAGTACTGCTCAATGAGCCGCCGTGCTGCCCCTATATGCTGTTGTGATTTTCGACAATCAGTCCCGGCTCTATAAATGCTGACACCTTATTAATGAAGAATATTTCAATCCTGGAACAGGTACAATGTCCAATGCACTTAAATCAACAAGGTACCGGTTATGTTCTCATAATAATAGAAATAGAAATAATAAAAATAATAATAATAATAATAATAATAATAATATTAATAATAATAAGCTTTAATTAAATTCCTGGTACTGGAAAAGGTCATGTAATCTTAGTGAATCAATCCCACATAGAAGGAGGCAAAAGCGGGACATGAAAATTTCTTAGCGCAACTCTATTTTACAGAATAAATATTAAGTTATGCAGTGTTTGAGTTCTAGGTACAAAAATGTAAGTATGTTCCCTGCATGCAAAAGATTTTAAGTTCATTAACACCCCTTACTTTGAAAAATGGTTTAGCCAAGCTGTACACTTCCACCTTTTTTACCCTTATTTCCAAACTCTGAATCAGCCCCAAAGCTCAGAGTGGGTTCTCAAAGCCTCTCAGCGCACTACATTCTACGTAACTGAGGTTGTTGCGGTCAGGACCGCCACCCAGAATTGTGGGACCCGGAATTCAGGGCGCTCCATCCCCCTATGTGACATCACCCGCCATGCCGTCACATATTGGTGGATGCCTACAGGAATGGTTCACAATCGGCCGACGAGCAGGGAAATCCTTCCTGTACATCGGCCCGCGGATGTCTTCAGCTGGTATTAGTGGTTGGAGATCTTTCTCCTATGCTAATAGCCGCTGCTAGAGAACTGAGGGGAGAAGGGTGGCAGGCCTGTATTGAGAAGGGTGACGGGCCAGAGACTCCAGTACCAGCATCCTGATGGCAGCCCGCCCTGGTCACGGCAATGCCTGATGCAGAACAGTATAAAACACTTTCACAAAAACCCCCAAATCTTCTTAAACAATAAAAAATAAATATCTTCCCAGAGTGATTTCTGTGGAACATGTCTTCATGACGTCTGTTTTAAAGATCCACAGAATGTGAAGGCCAAGATAATAATAGCTCAGTAACCAATGTATATAAATGCCCCCATGCCTTCGTTACAACCCTGGCTTGTGACTCTCTGTTTGCAGGGGACGAGTTACTATATCCTATTATCATTATCAGGCACTTGCTACACAAGGGAGGTTTACCAGCAAGGGAACACCATTAACCCATTGTCTGTTCTAGTGTCGGTTCCTTTGATATTTGTGCTCTATTATTCTTGTTCCATCATATTCTGACCACGTTGCTCAAAACATTTTTCTATCTATCACCTTTACTGACCTCAGCTCCCTGTCCTCTGCATTGCATGTTATTGGATGTTCTGGTCGGCTCCCAGCTATGACCACATTATATTATAGGATATAATATGGGATCTGCTGCCTGTCCTGGCTTAATATTGTCTCAGTTACTATGACCTGTCTTCAATTGCAAATTATTCTCTAAATAAAGTTGCAAAGAGGGTGGTTTGCCCCAGGTGCGTGCTCTTCAGTTATGCCAGTGTAGCGCCCCCTGCAGTCCCCACTCAAGGTAGAAAAATCTGGACACTTATGTCTCCAGATTCCTACCTTAAAATTTTACGACTTGGTCTGTGGGCTTATGTCCGCAGACCATGTGGTAATGGGCCTTCCCCCGCCCCGCTTCCTAATTTAAATGCCTGTACGGCAGACGTAGCAAGCTGGCCGGCCCCTTTAACGTACTGGCCATGTGCGCATGTGCACGATAGCTGACCGGGGAATTATGCACGCAGAGTGCGTAATTCCCCTGCCATCTATAGCCCAGAATCTATGCCGGGCTTCTTGGACCGGATTCCGAGAACCGTTTTCACGGCGAGTTGCATGCGTATTTTTAAGTACGTTTCAATGCGTCGTAACTTGGATGGACTTGTGAGTCGCACTTGGGTAAATACGTCCGGATATGCGAAGCAAAAGTGCGCACGTGAAAATTTGCATAAAAATGGGCGGGGAAAGCATTTAAAAGAAGGTATGTGGGCGCGACTAACATGAATCGGACACATATGCACGCAACTGCTGACTGAAAGTTACAAGTGGTCTATGGACGGGAGTGTCATGGGTGTGAGGGGGTTTGGCCTCCACCGGCCGTGCGTATAATTGCGCACTTTCGGAAACAGTTCCTTAACCTTCAGTTGCACACACAGCTCACAGATGGAAGACATGGGTCTAATTTGAACTAGTCAGTGCTATAGAGGAAATAGCTGGTTTGTGTTGTGGGCAGGGGGACTGGCGGAAGCTTAGTGGCTGGTGACTAGAGAGGGACCTGAGTGTTTAGTTAATCTGCAGGGTTACTGGATGGAAAATACTTTTGTTTGTGCTTGATTGCTGGACCTCACCTCTTATTGTATGGCTCATCCTGATAATAAACTGTATGAGCATATACTATGTTCCCGGCCTTTGTATCCCTGATGAACACCACTACAGTCTCCAGAGTGCCCTGAAGCACTTTGGAGCAAAGAAAAATAGTTGGTTTGAATGTTGGTCTCTGGTCTAATATATATATATTTGGCAAAGAGATGGGTAAACAGCTGAGTACAAGTGAGCATAATAACAGCTTCATGGGAAACGAGGGTTTCTGCAGGTGAACATTAGTCTTCAGTTCTATTGATTTATTGAAGCGCTGGTGGATATATTACACATTGCTGGAGAGAGAACTGACTCATAGGATTGTGTTTCCCCATTAGGACTGAATCTGGTAGGACTGATATTTCCTCCCCTAATCCTTAACCCTCCCCTTCCCACATTCTAACCTTAACCCTCCCCTAACCCTAACCATCCTCATCCTGCAGCTTAACCTTAACCCTCCCCTAACCATCCTCATCCCGCAGCTTAACCTTAACCCTCCCCTAACCATAACCATCCTCATCCCCCAGCCTAACCTTAACCCTCCTCTAACCATAACCATCCTCATCCCGCAGCTTAACCTTAACCCTCCCCTAACCCTAACCATCCTCATCCCCCAGCCTAACGTCCTCATCCTGCAGCCTATTCGATACGCTAGTCTCCACAGCCGTAACTGTGAATCCAGTCCCCTGACTTTACCCCTCCCCCCTCCCTACGTCTAACCCTAATCATCCTAGAAACCATAACCGATCTCGTCCCACAGACCAACCTTAACCCCTAACCCTAACCATCCCTGTTCTGCAGCCTAACTTTAACCCGTCCCTTTTTCGCAGCCTAACTCTAGCCAACCCGGTCCCACAATCTAACCTTAACCTTCTTCGCAGCCTAACCCTAACCCTGTGTGTATGGAGCGCCGGACCTCTCTTTTGTTCCTTGTAGTTACACAGTGGTCGCTTTGGTCTTTGGCTGCACCTCTCCATTTATATATACACTTGCACACATTTCATATATTGGATTAGAAGCGCGGCCTTGTGTGTTTTCTTGTTACTGTTACTAGTTTTACTTTGGGAGCCTGACCCCTCCCCAATATGGCCGCTGCAGCTTGACCCCTGCCCAATATGGCCACTGCACACTGT
Organism: Limnodynastes dumerilii; assembly: GCA_011038615.1. Classification (NCBI taxonomy): domain Eukaryota; kingdom Metazoa; phylum Chordata; class Amphibia; order Anura; family Limnodynastidae; genus Limnodynastes; species Limnodynastes dumerilii. The sequence goes on along the minus strand of WWET01001774.1, from coordinate 8,751 downwards.
TCTTGCTACAGACCTCCTGTGTACACATATAGCAGATGGATAGGGACTCGCCTACAGGAGGTGCCTTGACGCTGGGCAGGTGACATAATCTAATATAACTATATTGGGCCAGATCCTAAACTACGTACGTGAGCGATTTTACGCTAGCCGCTGACGTAAAATCGCCCATTATTATTTACTGCGCATGCGCACGGCAGATGTTACGCCACATAACTCTAAATGTACGTACCAGCCACGTATCAAACTACGAATGAAGAGGCGTGACAACCATAAGACACCCGTAATTACGCCTCGGAGGCGGGGTGAGGCATTTATATCGTACAGTAGGGGCGTGGCTTAGGCACTTACGTACGTGAAGCCTTTAGGTACGTCAGTAGTTACGCTTTGAAAAGTTAAGGTAGGGTTTGGCAAGCGTAAAACGGCAAAAGTAAGTACGAGCGAGGGGAGCGCCTAGAAAATACGCTACGCCATGAAACGTAACAAGCCCTTAGGTCTGGATCTACCCCACTGTGACCTAAACCTCTCTTTTTTATGTATGTGCTGACACATAAGGCCTGATCCAGACCTACGCCGCCCACCGTATTTACGGCAAGCGGATGCGTAAGATCGGCTTTTCAGCAGATCTGCGCATGTGCCGGGCAGGTGTTGTTTGGCGTAGTCATTGTTTATCTGTTCTCCGGATTGTGCGTCCGTAGTAGTTACTGAAGGTAATAAATAGTACAGTACAAATAATAATGAATAGCCGGCTTCTAAGGCCACATTTAATTTGCAAGTGGGTATTGGCTTAACAATTGGTAACTGATTTACACCCTTGAATAGGTTCCCGTGGCGGCTGATATTTTAGATACTTTAGCACATCAGTTATTCTTTTCATACACATTTTTAGAAGGTTTTGACAAATTTTGCAGAATATGGCCTTCTAGATTGACTTTGTTATGTTCGTGCATACAACAGGCAAAGGCAAATTGTGCTGGGACTTGTAGTACCATGACAGCTAGGGAGCCAAATATTGGCTTCATCTGATGTAATCACTGAGGGCCGTATTCAGAGATCCGTTTCCTTGAAGGAACGCAATTATACGCACGGCCAGTGCAGGCCACACCCCCTCCCACCCATGACACTCCCCTCTCTTGGCTGTTCTGTCGGTGACTTCCGCCTCCATAGACCACTTGTAACTTTCCGTGAGCAGTTGCGTGCGTATGTGTCCTCCGTACATGCGATTCACGTTAGTCACGCCCACATACCTTCATTTAAATAACTTCCTCCGCCCATTTTTAGTTAAATTCTCCCGGGCGTATTTTTGCATCGCATATTCGGACGTATGTCCCCAAGTGCGATTCACAAGTCCGTCCGTGAGCCACTTACATGCGTATAGTCTACGTATACTACGTATAAACAGTTACTACGCATGCGCAGTACGCATGTACCTAAAAATACGCACGGAACTCGGCGTGAAAACGGATCTCTGAATACAGCCCTGCATTTGCAGTTCTTTATTCAAGGTTATGGGACAGATCTTTTTTTTGTTTAAAGAGGGAATATAATGAATATTTTTATTTGATAGACCTGCCCATATACTTCCTGTGAGCGCAGTGTTTACCTCTGACTGTGCCTCTGTCTCACTAGTTGGTGCGGGCCTGTAATGATGGCGTCCGGAAGATGAGTCGTACAGAGCAGCTGATCAGCATAGAGAAGACACTTGAGTTTAAGATTAAGGTAAGAAGCCACATTCATTGTGCTTGTTTTCTCCCAGATATTTAGTTGTATGTACTCTTAATATGCAAAATAATTGTGGCAGAACAGGTTTACACAATCTGGAGGTTGCTCTAATTCATTCATAGGCCAATCAACAGTCAATCTCCTTGTAGTAAGCATTGATCATGTCCATCATTGTCATTAACAATATCGATCACTATCAATATCACCTATCAATAACACCTGGAGAACATCTGGGCTTATGTTATTATACCATTACTCTGAGATCACAGAGCATGGGTAAGTAAAATGGTGACTGCATTGAAATAAGAAGGTTACATGGTAGAGAATCTGCTGACAATATAGAGCTTTCATTTCTTCATACATGTGTATTGTAGTAATCGTCTTTTATATTTTAAGTATTTTTTCCATCTGAAGAATAAATACAATACTTTAGTCTTTGGACAGGAGCATTTTAAAATAAATAAAAAATGTATATAGTAATGGTAGCTTTAAAATTGTAATATCAGGCATAAGTGAACCTGTCAGTGGCATCTGTATAAGCATAATGGGCTGAATCCAGACTTGAGTAAGTGCTTGAACTTAGTTACTCCTGGGATAAACCATGTTGATTGCAGGGGAGTCATATTTCATCTGTTGGAAACTGTATTAGAGGTGAGAGGTGATGTTTCCTATCCCAAGTCTAAATAACAGTGTGATAGTAACGCTGGTCAGTATCTGTGTAATAATATAATAGTATTACAGATGAGAGGTGATAAATAACAGTGTGATAGTAACGCTGGTCAGTATCTGTGTGCAGTAAGCAATCCAAAGATATATCCCTGCATGCAAAGAATACAATTAACTTGACTCCCCCTGAAATCAACATGGTTTAGCCCAGGAGTAACTAAGTGCATGCACTTAACAAGGTCTGGATCCAGACCATTGTTTTTGCACTACTACAATTTTCCTTATATAGACATATTGAAAGTACATACAAAGAACGTAACCCAGGAATGTTACAAGGGGTTAACACGCTACCTGTCGCTCTATAGAAAGTTCACCTGCAGTTTCCTTAGAAATCAATGTTTTCCTCATATTCTTTAACACGTTACTATGGAAACTAATATAATATTAATTCCCCCTTCCTATTGTCCTATGGTACATATATATAGGATTCCCAGCTGGTGCGTGAATTCTAGGCAGCGAAAAGCACAAACTCAGAAGATAACTAATCCTACAGCTTTTCTACCAAACGAGGCGTAAAACTCGGGCGCCTGAACTTCCAACCAGAGGCGTAACCATAAACTCCCTAGCTGGTGATTACACCCCATGGCTCCACCAAGGACTCCAACCGATCGTGTTATAAATTAAAAGACAAACGCGGTTTTGCACAAAAACATGGCGGCTTCATTAAGGGGTAGTGCAATGGGAAAGGGGGAAATTACCTAAAAGGTGGCGAAGAAATAGACAGTGTATAATCCGGTACCAGAAATATCAAAATCCTAAACCTTACTAAGTTAACGACCTTATCAAAACTTAACCAATCACAGGCCTGCCCGCCAGGGCGAAACCTAGTACCGAAACACGCCAGTAGTGTGCAGGGCCGCCATCAGGGGGGGGGACAGCCGGGCCTAGTGTCCCAGGCCCAGACAGAGAGCGGGCCTGGGATAGCCCCTGGCCTCCTCTATGTCCTGCCCAAGACACTAGTAAATCAACCGCTGGCACTCCAGAATCTTAGCTGGCAGTGGCAGAGGTTTGACTGCAAAGTGTAGACCTCAGCACTCTCTGCACTTACACTGCCGAAGCTCCGCGCACACTGTGTGATGTCACAACGTGTGACATCATAACGGGTTACAGAATTCTGCGCCCTAGAGCTGCACTGCAGGAGAGACTGTGATGAATAAAGACAGGATGAAAAAAACAGGTAAGTAAATCATTTTTTTTGTAAACTATTAAAAAAAATCTCTGTGCCACATAAATCCAGTATATGATAATAACACACAGTATAAGTATTCCCAGCGCTGCATGTTATAATCACTCACTGGATTTATGTGGCACGGAGATTTTTTTTGATACTTTAAAATCCATTTTTTTGATAGTTTAAAATAAATCCAGTGTATGAATGACATGGTGAAAGGCTTGATATATATATCATTTTTATTTTTTTGGCCAAAATATTCTGCATATTTTGTCAGTGCCGGGCCCCACAATTTCTGATGGCGGCCCTGGTCGCGTGTTATAAACAACAAGGTAACAGAAAACAACCACCATTATGCCACTTGCGCATTATCAACCAGGATTTACGCCAATTCCGTGATAAACCCTGTGCAGTTCCCAGCCCTTTACCATTTCCTAACTAGTGAAAAACTTACCAACTCACTATGAACACTACCAACTGACTTCACAACTGACTATCCGCGACCCCTTATCAGCTACCAACATCACACAGAACCACATGGGGATGGGTGGGTTCCAAATCCAGCCCTCCTCTGTCCTGACGGCCCCCGAGGGATCCCGAGATAAAGAGGAGAAAGACCACCCTCACTCCCCCTAAAAACCTTCCCCAAAACGCCTCCCAAAGGGCCGTATAATCCTTCCCTCCCCTTTCCCATTGAACTCTTCATGTCATGTGGCAGCACTGGCCAATGGGGTGTCCCGCTGCAGGGGGATATGGCTGCTGCCGGGCCCCCGACGAGGGTGGGGGAGGGGGCCTGAGGTTGTCATTAGCAGTAAAAGGATGCATAATTATTATACCCGATCCAGGAATTCACAAAATGGTTGTTTTCCACTCTACGATATTCCATTACAGATCTGAATCCTACAGATACGTTCCAGACCTATGGGATACGTAGGTCAGGTACACATAGGGAGAAGGGAGAGATATGGTAATTAAGGGATAATAAGGGATTGGTTAAGCCCTAAAGTGACATCCAAAGTTCTGCACTGTCGCCATTTTCCGCGAGGACAGTACATAAATTTTAAGATAGGGTCCCTTGTGTGTGAGGGGAGTGGCCTGTCCTCGCACACGCAGGATTTCATGGCGTACACATGTCCATTTACCACCCTTAGGGGTTGTGGGGAGTACACAGTATATGATGAAAGCAGACTGTATGTACATGCGTGTACAACAAAGAATCCCAACATGGTGTAATACGCCACTATGGAGGACATACCATTATAACCTTTGCTCATGGTCACATGAGCATGTAGGTGTGGTTACGAATCAACCTAAGCCACACCCATACCCCTATAACTCCACCCACCTGTTCATGGCTCCATTTGCATTTTGTAAATATAGGGATGCTATTTTGGTGCCTCTAGATGAATTATCTCTCACATGATATATAATCTAATGTACAGCCGGCCATACACTGGAGCCATTATCAGCCCCATCATCCAATTATCGGGGGATCGGGCAAATAATCGCTCTAGTTAGTGGACAAGATCAATTTTTAAAACACCAGATAAACGCACCTCGATTATTTAAGGGAGCCAATCAGCTTACTGAATGGCTCCGTATTCTATTAGTGTCTTCCTCTTGTGCTCGGATTATTGGTCCCGGCAGGAGAGGTGCATGATGTCGATAATGGGACATTTTCCTTGTGTGAATGCACTAAATCTACATCCGAGCAGTTGCAGCTGCCGATCCATGCAGACATATTTTGAACATGATACAGCCGCCAGCTAAATGGCAGGTAGATTAGGGTCAGGCTGCAGCAGCTGTTACGGGTAAAGGTTAAAGTTATGGCTTCAGAGGAAGCTTAGGGCTAGGCTGTAGGGCATGGAGGGTTAGGCTGTAGGGCATGCAGGGTTTGGGTTAGGCTATGAGGGATAAAGGGTTAGGGTTAGGCTGTGGGGCTTGGAGGGTTAGGGTTAGGCTGCAAGGTATGGAGGGTTAGGCTGTAGGGCATGGAGGGTTAGGCTGTAGGGCATGGAGGATTAGGCTGAGGGCATTGATGGTTAGGGTTAGGCTGTGGGGCATGGAGGGTTAGGCTGTGGGGCATGGAGGGTTAGGGTTAGGGCTGAAGAAGCGGAAAATTAAGGTTAGGCTGCGGGAAAGGGAGTATTAGAGATAGGGAAGGGTTAGGTTAAACAATTACCTCTTGGCAGATGACTCTTTGCGACTCCAGTAACCGCATCTTCGTTGCTTAGTAAAATGCCGTCTGAAGGCCATCTGCGTTCAGCTGTAGCACGACAGTCTCCATCCAAGAGCAATGAATATTGCAAAATGATGAATACCCTCAGGCCATGATCTCATAGGCTCGGGATTGCACCGGAAGTCTGAAACACTAACACAATGGCCCAGATCCAGCGCTACGTTCCCTCACGTATTCACGCTATCCTAATTACCATGCGCTCCCCTCGCTCCTATGTATTCTTGCCTTTTTACGCTTTCCAAACCCTGCCTTAAGTTTTCACAGCGTAACTCCTGACATACGTAACGGCTTCACATACGTACGCGCCTGGGTACGCCCATACTGTACGATTTAAATGACTCCCAAGCGTAGTTACGGGTGTCGTATGTCTGTCGCTCCCCTTTGTCCATGGTTACGCTCTTGATACTAGGATGATACGTATGTTCACAGTTACGTGTCGTAACATCTGCCGTGCACATGCACAGAACATACAAAATAGCGTTTTTACGTCTCAGGCTAGCGAGCGTAGCCCTGGATCTGGCCCAATGTTCCTAAAATAGGTTGTAAAGTGTCAGCTCCCTGGACGTAGACATGGCTTGTGGCTGGTGCAAATCCTTTGGCGTAAAACTATGGGCACTCCCATCTGCGCCTTAGCACGTTGTTACTGTACATTGACAATGTGTCTCTACCCCCTAACCTCCCACAAAATGGCCTTTAAAACACCAGCGGTCGCAGCACCAGATATCTGGGGTCTGGATCACCAGCCATTGCGTGCAGATGGTTTCTGAGCATGCTCAGTCCGGTATTGCGCCAAGATATGCCACCCCCCTCCCCCCCCCTGGGCTTACATTCACCTCATTGGATTGGGTCAGCAACCAATCAGATTCTAACACTCACTTTCCTGTGACATACAAGAAAATGTCAGCTACAATCTGATTGGTCGCTATGGGCAACATCCTCACTTTTCCTTTTCCCGCAGCTTAGTAAATCTGGCCCTTTATGTTCATTGAACAGAACCCAAAGAAGATGAGATAGTATCTGTGCTAACCTTGTTCTTGCCCTTATCAGTCGATGTGCTCGAATAATTTATACGTTGGCTGGGGAATAGGATAAAAAATGACATTTTTATAGCACAATCAATTATAAATAAGATGCTGAACTAATAAGATTTTAATGTAAGCACATGTGCATGTATAGTAGCCTCATTAATAAATGCAATGCTCATATATTGGGAATACAAATATGCTGCTTCCTGCCCATACTATGCACGGCCTGCATTCAAATATAAATACACACAAACACAGCAATCCTCCTCTTCCATTGACCCAAAAACGGTTCCAGGACCTGGGAGTACAATATGCTAATCAGGCCGTATAATATGTTAATTGCCTCGACTAAGGGGATCAAAAGACCAGCCATTGGCTTCAGAGCTGCCTCAGTGCTCTAGAACAGTGGTCTACAGCACATTTGGTAAAAACAGGGCGCAACCAGGAATTAGTGGGTCTGGGGACATTTACCAGACGGGTAGTATATTATGTTTATGTCCCCAATTGTTAGCTGGTTTCATTATTCTTGAAGCCCAAAATAGGCATTTTCCTATCGAACAAGGATAGGCAATATAAAGGGTGTGGGTCCCCGCAAAAAACAGCCCTATTACGATAGGTCCGTTCTCTCCCAGCAAGTTACGAGCTGGCTGGGATATCGATTGCTTATGCCTCGAAAAGGCATAGCAATCGATCCCAGAATACGGTGCTCCGAAAGGAGAGTGGCTAAAGTAACCCCAACTCTTCCTCTAATTCTAACCCTAACCCTCCCCTTCCATTACCCTAACCCTCCCTTCCCCGCAGCCTGAGCCTAACCCTCCATTCCCCGCAGCCTGACCCTAGCCCTCCCTTCCCTGCAGCCTGATCCTAACCCTCCCTTCCCCGCAGCCTGATCCTAACCCTCCCTTCCCCGCAGCC
>WWET01001773.1:307843-320091 GCA_011038615.1 Limnodynastes dumerilii | reverse complement strand
TCCTTTGCACATGCGTTCCCCCACAGGTATACCCCACAACAATTGCTATATATCATGGAATGACATCTTATTTCTATGGAATGACAGCAGTTTTATACGTCATATCAAAGCAAAAAGAATATTCAAATTGGTTACTTTTCACAAAAGAGACCACAAATTTTCACAGATCCCTAAAACCCACACACTCAATCCTTTACACATGTATTCCCTTATATCTGTACCCCACAACACATGGGAAATTGTATGGAATGACAGCTGATTTCTATGGAATGACAGAAGTTTTAAATGTCATATCAAACCAATAAATCTTATTCAAATCAGCTACTTTTCCTAAATTTGACCCCTAATTCTGACAGATCCCCAAAACCCACACCCTCAATCCTTTGCACATGCATTCCCCCACAGGTGTACCCCACAACAAATGCTATATATCATGGAATGACAGTTGATTACTATGGAATGACAGCAGTTTTAAATGTTTTAGGGATCTGTCAGAATTAGGGGTCAAATTTAGGAAAAGTAGCCGATCCGAATGAGATTTATTGGTTCGATATGACATTTAAAACTGCTGTAATTCCATAGATATCAACTGTCATTCCATGATATATAGCATTTGTTGTGGGGTACACCTGTGGGAGAATGCATGTGCAAAGGATTGAGTGTGTGGGTTTTGGGGATCTCTCAAAATTAAGGGTCAAATTTAGGAAAAGTAGCTGATTTGAATGAGATTTTTTGGTTTGATATGACATATAAAACTGCTGTCATTCCATAGAAATCAGCTGTCATTCCATACATTTTTCCAAGTGTTGTGGGGTACAGATATGAGGGATTATATTTGTGAAGGATTGAGTGTGTGGGTTTTAGGGATCTGTGAAAATTTGTGGTCTCTTTTGTGAAAAGTAGATGTTTTGAATATCCTTTTTGCTTTCTAATGACACATAAAACAGCTGTCATTCCATAGAAATCAGTTGTCATTCCATGATTTTCCACTTCTATAAGATGACAATATGTGTGGTGAAGATATAATCTATATGTTAGAGATTTTTTTAAATATACAGAAAAGTCAATAATTATACCATAGCTTTCAATTGGCATTCCATATCAGCAGACCGGCCTGTCATTCGTTTTAGTAGCTCCCCTATGTGACCAGCAAGGATAAAGTCGCAGGTGTTCTGACCAAGTGAGTATCATCACCAGAGGCGTATCTACCCCTTGGCCAGGATGGAACAGGGGACGCGGCCAAGACCGGCAGGCAGGCAGCTCATACAGGAAATTCCTGTATGAGCTACCACGGAAGTTACATAGAGCAGCTAATTTCAGCTGCTCTGTGTACCTGCTGCAGAGGGCTCATACAGGAACTTCCTGTATGAGCTGTCTGCTGGCCAGTCTCCGGAGCGTGGAGGAGGAAAGAGCGTGGCGCGGAGGAAGCAGTAAGGTAAGTAGAAAAAGCTGGAGATCCATGATGGGGATACTGGGGGAGGGGGGACTTATGGCACCACATGAAGGGTGTACTGGGGGAGGGCTGGTGGCACATGATGGGAGTACTAGAGGTGCTGGTGGCATATGATGGGAGTATTATGGGGCTGGTGGCACATGATGGGAGTACTGGCGGTGGAGGCTAGTGGCACATGATGGGAGTACTTGAGGGGTGGGTGGCACTTGATATGAGTACTGGAGGGGGAGAGTGGAGACACATGATGGGGATACTGGGGGAAGGGCTGAAGACACATGATGAGGATATTTGGGGGGGCAGGAGACACATGATGGGAGTCCTGGGGGACAGGAGGCATATGATGGAAGTACTGGGGTCTTGGAGATAGAAGCAGGCTGTCTCCACACATACTGCCATAAACCAGTAACAAACTCTACAGTTCTATCTGTAAAATAAAACACAGAAATGTTTGTTACACATATTTGTACAAATATGCAATAAGCCACCAGCCACCGTCAAGGCCTTTCTGTATATGGTGGTCCTAACTCAATACCACAGTCAGTCAGCTAACTGTGGGAGTCCTTCATTACGTAATTCAGTAACAGTCTTGTCAGTATGTCGCTGTTCTTACCTCTCTTACCTGTGAGATAGGCTGTATTTTCTTTGTGAAACCTGACACAAATTAGCCACAGAAGGTACATAAAAGATTTGCTTGATTATTCACTCACAATCGAAGTATAACCAACAGTACTTCTCCGGCAATTCACAAATTTAGTTTTGTTTCCATGATTCCAGTAGGGACCACCTCGGGTTAAAAGTACATTTTAGCTAATTGTGGATGAATATAATTTTTAAACTGGTATATTAGTTTATATGTTTGTATAATGAATGTATCTGGTACCAGATTTTTTTTTATATTTGTTCTTGCTTATTAAAAGTTTTTATTTAATTAGAAGGCACTCCCTTTTTGTTTTTTTTTTTTTCCTATACGTATTTTTACAGCTATATATATATATTTTTCACCAAGCTTTAGAGGATATTATCCTTTAAATTAATCCCAATTCTATATTACCTTTACAGCGCTGGTTGTTTCTTTGTTCCTTTTATAGGTACATCAAGTCTACTGCTTGGTAGAGCGGCAACACTTAGGTAAGTTAGGTAAATATTTTGTAGCAATGAAAGATGGAGGCAGGCAGGCGGATCAAAAGACTCCCAGATGCCACAAAAGGAATGCAAAATAAAGGAGGATAACAAGGAAACAAATAGGAATGCATGTGAGCACAATGAAAGAATTACACAGGATCCAGGAATCTAGGTAAGGACAATGGGGTAGATCCAGAACTACGTGTGCCGTATGTTTATTCGCGGAGCGTATTTTCGTGCACGTAAGTTCGCTACACTCCCCTCGGCACACCCCTTGTACGGACGTATTTTGTCAAGATACGCTGCCCAAACCCTACCTTAACGTTTTCATACGTAACTACGTACGTCCGCTAGCGGACGTATAGACTATGTGAACGTACGCCGCTTAGCACGCCCATACTGTTCGCTTTTAATACCACCCAACGCCTACTTCACGTATTTCATATGTATTTTCGATTAACGTAAATTTGGCACGCCCACACGTAAGTATTTACGTGACACATTACGCCCCACACGTAAGTATTTACGTGACACATACGTGAATGGACCATACGTTCACAATTACGCTAAGTGAATGTGCGTATTTTCTATGGTGCGCATGCGCAGTGCGTACAAAACAGCGATATTACGTCTCCGCCATGCGTAAAATTGCTTTGAAGCGTAGTTCTGGATCAGGCCCAATATACTCTGTGCCTGAGTATAGTTTATTACCTGGCTTCCTGGATCGTGTGTAACACTCTCCTTGGGCTCATCTGCATTCATAATTGTTTCCTCTGATAATGTTAGAAACAATCCCAGATCATTGTACTATATTTATCTATTTTGGACTTTATTTATCTAAACCAAGTTTAGCCCCAATCAATACCCCATTACTTTGCACTTGTTTGAAGCAGACTCCTTCATCCCATGGTTGTCCATGGCCAGCTACACAGAGATCTTTCCCATGGACAAGGTGGAACTTTGTATCCATGTTAAAGGAGTGAAGGTGGCCATACACTAGAGCGATTATCTGCCTGATCATCCAATTATCGGGTGATTGGGCAAATAATCGCTCTAGTTAGTGGCAAAGATCGTTTTTCCAAACACCAAATAAACGCACCAGAAACGCTCGGGTGCGATTCCTCATAGGCACTTCTAACCAAACTATCTCTTAAGTTGGGAGCCTTTTTGTAAATGAATCTTGGATTTATACCTATGTGGCCTTCTAATTCTCCATCACTTTTTAGAATATGCCAATGTTTTTTGACAATTCGTTCTATTTGTTTATGTTGGCTTGAGAATTTACATATGAAAGGTACTTGGGATAGTATATCCTTATTGTCCTTAATTCTGGGGTTTAATAAAGAATCACGTTTTATTTCCCCTACTTCTTTTTTTTTTTTTTCTCAAAACAATTTTTATTGTGGGTACAAAATACATTTCAGAAGTATGCATAACAAATTGCTTTACATTGTTTGGTTTGAGCATAACAGTGGTGAACAATGATCTGGAAGTTAACTATTGAATAAAAACAATTCTCGCTCACCATAGATATATAGAAAGACTTTGTTATATTATAATAAAAGTGTAAGTATTCAATATAGAATTCTTAATATACTGTCAACACCAGGGTCACGGCAGTCTATTAGGTGTAAAAAGAGAATATAAGATTTCGTTTAACCTTGTCTATATATGATCATAAGATAATGGGGGGGTCTCGCTCCTGCTCCCTGAGAAGATACCATGAGGTGGAATGGAAGGTTGCATGTAATTGATTTTTAGTGGGAATCGACAGGTTATCAATATAGCGCTCCCAGGTTAGAAATAGTGATTCCACCTTAGCTTCTTTATCCAGGGATGCCTCTAGCCACTCCATTTTAAAGATATAAAACTGTTTCTGTTTAAACAATGTCATGGGGGGAGCATTAGGGTTTAGCCATACATGAAGAATCGTTTTACGGGCTGCTGCACTGAGGGCCAGTGCTAGCTTGCGACCTCCACTATATACTCGTTGGTTTTTAGGTAGTATGCCTAGCACTGCCCATCGTGGGTCAAACGGTATAAAATTGACCAAGTTGCTCATCGCATATGCCCGCACCTCCAGCCAGAATCTACGTACAATAGGGCATTGCCACAAACAGTGATATATGTCTGCATTTGAAGCACCATATCGCCAACACAGATGCGTTTCCGCTAGGTTCATGTTGTATCTCTTTAATGGGGATAGATAGGTGCGTTGGAACACATTTAAAAACATTTCTACATATGTACTGGCAGGCAGTAATTTGCAGGAAAACTCCAAAGCTTTTAATATCTGGTCTATGGTCAAAGTTGGGAACACTGTCAACCACTTAGCAAGTCCCGAGCCACTACTGGAGTGATCCACTTCCTCTCTCAACAAAAAGTAATGTAGTGATAAAGCTATTTTCTCTGGGGTGGGACGGACTAAAACACAATCTAGTTTATTTTGCCAATCGATATCATCAAAGTTCCTTATTACCTGGTGTATATAGTGTCCGGCTTGGAGGTACGCCATAGGATAAGCCTGAAGGCAAGCAAATTTTTCTGTTGCTTGTTGAAAGGTTAAAACGCTCTTTCTTTCTTTATCTAGTAGTTGACCCACTGAAGCCACGCCCCCCAATTGCCAAATGTTGAAGGAGTAGGATGCTGCGCCTCTTTGGAAGTTAGGATTATGTAAGAATGTGAGATGTATGGTATAGTGGGAATTAAGGTTGAATTGCTTTCTGATCAGATGCCACACTTTTTTAGTATGCCATAACAGTGGGTTTGATCGGACATTCAGGACAGTCTCTCGGTCAGGACATTGCAAGAAGGTGCGTAAACTCATTCCCTCCAAGAAACTTTCCTCTATCCGGATTTTAGTATAGGTGTCTTTATAGGAGAGCCAATCTCTTATATATCTTAGATGTGCCGCCTGGTTATATTTCACAATATCTGGGAAGTTAATACCCACGTTTTTTTTGTTTGTTGGAGTTTTCGCAAACTAATTCTAGCCCGCTTACCTCTCCATATAAAATGTCTAAAAAGATAGTTTATATGTTTGAAATCCTTGGTGGTTAAAAGAAGGGGCAGTGATTGAAGGAAATAGAGGAGTCTTGGGAATGACACCATTTTTATCAAGTTCGCTCTGCCAGTATAGGATAATGGCAGGTCCTTCCAGCCCTCTAGCTCCCTCTCCAACGAGGTAATAGATTTCGTTATATACAATGAATATAAATTGGATGGTATTTTAGGAATTTGGACCCCTAAGTAAGTAACATGGGACTTGGCCCATTGTATTGGGAGCGCACGGCCCCATGCTGGAATTGTGCATTGTGGCGATAAGTAGAGCCCCACTGATTTATCTTTATTTATACGAAATCCCGAGATGTCCCCGTATTCCTCCAATTTATCCATGATCCCCTGAACTGAGGTGTGTGGGTGAGTAACATATAAAAGAAGATCATCAGCGAAGGCGGTAACCTTTACTGTACTTGGTCCAAACCTAATCCCTTCAAATTGTGTAAAATTTTCCAATATTCTAAGCAAAGGATCAAGGGCCAAGTTAAATGGCAGCGGGGAGAGGGGGCATCCTTGTCTTGTCCCTCTATACAGAACAATAGGAGGGCTTTTGAGACCGTTGACCAAGAGGGAGGTCCGCGGAGTGTTATATAAGGCTGTTATTAGGTTTATAAAATTTGTTCCAAAACCTCTAACTTCAAGCACTTTGAATAAGTGTGGCCATAACACCGTATCAAAGGCCTTATTCGTGTCCAAGCTAAGTAACATGTTTGGGATGTGGGGAAATTTGTGTGAATGAATTACTGCCGCCAGGGCTGTACGAATCCCTCTGACCGATTGATGCCCAGCAGTGAATCCCAATTGATGTCTAGTTAGAATTGTAGGGAGTATGGATTGCAACCGTGAGGCCATTACCATAGCCAAGATTTTTTAATCTGTGTTAAGGAGCGATATGGGACGGTAAGACTGGACTAGTTGGGGATCTTTTCCTGGTTTTGGTAAAACAATAGTTAGGGAGTCATTAAAAGATGGGTCCCCCTTCATTTTGTCGAAGTAGTAGATTGAACATATCCGCTAATATCGGAAAAATCTGATTACTAAGCAGCTTATAATAGCTGGCCGAATACCCATCAGGTCCAGGAGTTTTATGTAGTTTGAGGTCCTTTATAATGGTTTAATTTCCTCTATGGTAATGTCTCCCTCTAAACTCTCACTCTGGTCTGATGTCAATCAGGGTAATCTCGCCTCCTCAAGTAATCTAGATTGTAAGGATCGGTCGATTGGTTTGCCCTGATATAAGTCACTGTAGTATGTTTGAAATTGCTCCAATATTTCTGACGATTTAGTGCTAAGGCCACCATCCCTCTCTCTTCTTATCGCTACTATATGAGATCTTGGTTTATGTGGCCTGGATATTCTCGCCAGTAGACGGCCCGGCTTATTCCCCAATCGATAGTATTTTTGTCTGATGTATTCGCAACTACGTACTGCTTGGGCTATTAAAAGTTGGTCTAAATTTTTATGGGCCTGATCATAGGCTTGAAAATTTCCCTCCGTGGGGCTATCAATGTAAGTATCAAATGCAGTCGTTACCTCCTTTCTCAAGGTATCTCTCAAAGTAATTTGCTTGCTGTCTCTGTTTGGCCATATACCCAATAATGCGGCCCCTCAGTACAACCTTAGAAGTATGCCAAAACAAGGACGGATCGTCTAAATGCTCGACATTGTCGTCAACGAATTCTCCCCACCAGCCATAAAGGCTACAGCGAAAGTCCTCATTATCTGCTAGATGTTCAGGGAACCGCCATATACGAGCGTATTCTTGAGGGAATTGAAAATTTATGTCGAGAGATACCGGGGCATGGTCCGAAACCAAGATATCATATATATTAGCTTTGGCCACATTTGAGATGATAGAATCTGCAGTCAAAATACAATCGATCTTGACCTTGATAGAGAGCGATGGACCCCAGAGCAAAAGGTATACGATTTGTCTGTGGGATTTAGTATGCGCCAGGGGTCCGCTAATTGTAGCTCTGCCTTTAAGGAAACCATATGACGCCAAGATCTATATGTTAAGGGAGACATTGCGGGTAGTTTATCTAAATTAGGGTTTTCAACAATGTTAAAGTCCCCTCCTAAAATCAGTGGGAAATTATTGTGTTGATTCAAAACAGCAGTTAGATTCCTAAAAAATTCACCTCTCTGTGTGTTAGGGGCATAAACATTAACCAATGTATATTTGCTACGATCCCATGCCCCAACTCATACTGCAAGTCCCTATGTAGCAAAATTGCTACTCCCCTAGTTTTATTGTAGTATGACGCTGCGATACAGTCTTTATTCCACGGGGCTTTCAATGTTGGGGAATCCTTAGCTATCCAATGTGTTTCTTGCACATACACCACGTCCGGCTTAAGTCGTTTAAGATGTTGCGTGACTCTCTTACGCTTCACGGTTGAATTAAGACCTCCCACATTCCAAGAGACCGCCCTGAACCCCACCATAATCAGTGTAGTGTCAGAGTTTTGTGAATGTGATGGCGCAGTCATCATACCTCCTTCCAGTGGGCATTCAGCTGGATACCGTTCATAGGACGCTGTTGTCGTTCCCACGACAGTCGTCTGATTATCTGTGGTATTTTTAGCGCTCTATAGAAGAACGAATAAAAGAATAGACAGTTATAACAGGGCCTCTGACCCCCGGTATTGACAGTCATCTGCAATGTACGCACCCAAAAAAATTTCAACATTTTTCTTAACCGACAAAAAGCGGATGCACTTCCCCTGGTCTCAGGGGAGTGGATCCAGAACTTTAAACAAATTAGTAATAACTTCAGAACCTTAAGTTTAAACATTACCATATAGTATGAAATGTCTCACTTATCTTCTCGATAGCGACAAAAGAGGAAAGGGAATAAACAAGTACTAATATGAACAATGGGGACCATGTCTCATAAGACGTGACTATTACCTTGGACTAGTCAGTATCAGTCAGCTTCCTGTCCGCCCAGATCTGCAAGATTAGTATTTATAAATGTCTTAGCATCAGCAGGGTCCGGACCTAGGCGGTGTGCCCGTTCTATTTGGAAAGGGTTGTTGGTCTACGTTAATTCCTAGTTCTTTAGGCAGGGTGATAGAAAGGAAATGCATTAACTGATCTCCCTTTACAGTCTCAGGAATCCCGATGAAGCGAAGGTTACTCCGCCGGTGTCTGTTCTCTAAATCATCTACTTTTTCGCTCAAAATTTGAATGGTTCTAGCTTGCGCATCTATGGTAGATTGCATGTTGTGGTTATGATCTTCCACATCGCTGTTACGCTGTTCCAGCGCTGTGAGTCTAGTTGTATTAGCTTCTATTTTTGCTAATGAAGTGTCAAACATGGTCTGTATCTACTCCAACTTTTTATCTATTTGGGGCATTATGCAGTTGGATAGCTCCCTAGCCATGATAGCCAAGGAGTCCTGTGATAGAGCTACATTGTCAAGTAATTGTACCGCGGGCGGTGATGGGGAATCAGGCGTTTTTTTTAGTAGGCGAACTGGGACCGGATTTAGACCCAGTTTGTCTAGATCTGCTTTGTTTAGTTGACGATGATGTCGATGATGCATTTTTGGGTGGCATATTTTCGAGAAACCTGTCCATGCCCAATGGACAGGGACCAAACTTGTCTCAAAAAAAAAAGGGAAAGAAATTTTGTATGGCACCCCCTCTCAATGCTCTTATTGTGCCTCCACAGACGTTGTCACATGTACATTACTATTCAATAGGACAGCCCTAGTACTAGCAGGCGGACCCCTTCCTCCCTCATCTATACATAACAGCGATTTCACATGTCAAAAAGAGTGAAGCAGCTCAGAAGCATCGCACGTTAAACAATGTACTATGCAGGCTCCAAATGCTATAAGATCATATGGTGTAAAGATCAGTGCAGTTAGAAATGTTTAAACGCAGTTCAGCAAGATACAAAACATATACACGAAGCAGAATTCAATATAAGCTTATCCTCCTTGGTCAGGCAATGTGTACCAAGGAAGTATATTGGGAGATACTTTTCAATAAGGGGTCAACAAGAACTAGGGAGCTCCTTACAGGGACCTCAGAGCAGAACCCCCCAAGTCAACACCAAATAGCCCACTCAGGGAGAGACTTCCAACAATGTAAAAACGCTCCAATAGGGAGTACAGCAGCCTATCCCAAGCGAGTCCACAAGATGGCCGTCAGGCTTCTCAAATGGCGGCTATATGGAGATAGCACTTTTCCTCACAACTCCACCACAAAGGTCTCCAGTGCCAACAGTATCACACAATAGTAGGGGGGGGAGTTCAGCCTCGGTATCTCCTTGGTAAGCTCTTTATATGTATAAGGCTGGTGGCTTGAGCTTTCCAAAATGATTGGGGATGGGGCAAACACTTAGCTGTCAGACTCACGCTCCCCTGCTATGGCTGCCTCCGTTTCCTCCGGCTGCCTTACTCCACCGCATACACTGCTGGGCTGTTTTAGATATCTTCAGGAGCTCAGGGGTCCAGCAGCTCCACACCACCGTCGCTATTAGCAGGTTTGGACACTAGGACCCGTCTGCGCGTCTCCCCCTCCGTCAGCAGAGATCTCCCAGCAGGCTCCTGATGCCGGGCAGCAGCAGGTCCTCAATGGCCAAATCCCCCAGATCTCCACCAGGCAGTTACACCGGTCAGCATACAGGATCAGAGCCGCCTGCCAGCAAGTCCGATGTCTCCCGCACCTAGGGCCGCCTCCAGCTGTCTGCTCCCCGCGGCTAACGAGAAAGGGCGCGAAAAGGTCCGCGCTGGCTCCTCTCGGTGGCAGTTCCCGATGACCGGTCTTCTCAACCAGCGGGACACAACCCCCGCTCCTCAGTAGGTCAGAATCACTGCTGCAGGGGGAACGGTATCTTCAGACCTCCGCAGATGTTCGCGATGGCCACTGGTCCCCCACGTGTAGGCTGCTTCTCACAGCCGGACTCAGGGCTGTAGAATGCGATCTCCACTCATCCCCCACAATCCAACACAATACCAGGGAGATATGTAGACAGATCTGGGGCCGAATATAGACCCTATTTAGATCTTTTTAATATCCAGCACGGGAGCTCTGTTAAGATGCGGCCATACTTGATGCGGTGCCCACCGGAAGTCCCTATATAAACCTAAGTTTAAAGTCCTAAGAAACAGCATTTATTTGACCAAATGAGCTGACAGTGTGGAAGAGAGGTTATGATACATAAATAAATCCAGAGAAAGATAATAACTTGGGAAATGTGAAAGAAAATATTAGTATGTGTTGTGTTTCAATGGGTATTTAACTCCTGCTTCTTATATCAGTTTCCTATGGATCTTTGGGGACACCAAATCAACACTTGCCTGACTTTATCCATCACTGCAATTTGACAGACATCATGACATTGTTGATTCATTGCTAAAAGGCATTTTCTTTTTATTCCATTTTTCTTTTCCATTTTGTATTGTAATCCTCAGAGTAATGATGGATCATTTTATGTCACCGTGCAAACCTACTTGTCCATGTTATTTTTGTCTTTTATGATCTCTGACTATATGTTTCTGTCATTTTCCCATCTATCGTGTGCACATGAGTGAAAAGAAACTGACAAGAATCTAAGGGGGCATTAGATTACAGCAATTTCACAGAAAAATGTCAATTACAACAAGAATACCACTGTTCTCGTCAACGTTTTTGCCTTTGTCTCCTGGAGTGTTGTTGGACAGTATAACATATCCACTGTGTGTGATAATTAAGATGCTTGCAGTAGCATCAACTACTAAATGTTATTGACAATACCGCAAGAAAATTATTTGACATTTGCTGTAACTGAGACAATGATTCTAATTTATGTATTTCTTTATTACTAATTATTATATTTTATATCATATAGCTATCTGTTTTAAATTGAATATTCATCCTTCTGATCAGGTGATTTATTTTTATTTTTTTTCAAAGGGGAAAAAGCACATCTGATTTATCCAAAAACTTACAGGTTACGTTCTACTTTATTGATTATAGTAAAGCATTAATTATTTCATCATACTAATAAATACTGTTCTGTATTATTAAGGTGTGGTGTAGGTGTAATCAGGGGCAGATTTGGACCTTAAGGTGGCCCTAAAAAATTAGAATAAAGAATCTTAGTTAGGGTAGTGCAACCATAAATTATAGGGGCTTATTTATAGCCAACTAAGTACAAGAAAATGTTATGTAAAATAATTCCAATAATTTTTAATATCTATTTTACAATACATAAAGAAGGTTAAGACATGCAATGGTGATAGTCTAGTGACCACCTAGTACAGAGAGCATCCTAGTGAACTGCATTCTATACAGACAGCATCTTAGTGACCACATCACCTTACTGTCAAACGCTTAGCTATCTTCAAACAAAAGGGGATGCTGATCGGCCTTGAAAGGTCACTGGCCTACTGGGATAATTCACTGTAAATCCTATGGCCAATCCTTCCCTAGGTCTATTGACTTTCAGTGATGACCAGTTCTAAAGAAATATCTTCATTTCCAAGAATTTAAATGATAGATCCCTTTATCCTTTTGATATCTATATATTTCTGCAAAATATATTTAGTGTCCTAATCATATAAGATTAGCAAGATTTCTAGCAACCTTTTGATGTATGAGACCAGTTAATGGGGGG
>WWET01001773.1:291044-301333 GCA_011038615.1 Limnodynastes dumerilii | reverse complement strand
GCAGAAGATCGGCTACCCCTTTGATGTATGGACATAAAAGGACTTTGTTTTTGGACACTCTCTCTCATCTTTTCCTGAGAAGACGACTGGATTGAACGTCTTGCCTTCCTGGTCGGCTGTGCTGCGTGATTACTGTCTTGTTGTACCTTGCTGTTACCCTGATTCTGTTGAGTAAGCTCTGTTGCGTAAGTTTGAACTAACCTTCGCCTCTGTGCTATTTTTCGCAGTTTAGCGGGTAATTACGTACTGATCTACGGGGGTACTTTTTGGGGTACTCTGTATCCACACAGGGGATGAGTAGACAGAGGTATCACCAATGGTTTTCATGATGGAGGACGGGGAGGAAATCATAGGGGGAGGAAAAACAATAATTTCCATTTTGTCCATATTCAGCTTGAGGAAGCGTTTGGCCATCCATGTGGATAGGGATGCAAGGCACTCGGAAATCTTAGACAGTATAGAGGGGTTGAGGTCAGGGGAGGAGAGGTAGATTTGAGTGTTATCAGCATAGAGGTGGTAGTTGAAACCAAAGGTGCTGATGAGGTTACCCAATGAGGAGGTGTAGAGGGAGAAGAGGAGTGGACCAAGGACAGAGCCCTTGGGAACAATGTTGATGACGTCATTTTTACTATAAAAGGGGGCCCTCTAGCAACAGACTGGTCATTAGTAGCGGGGACACCTAGGAGGAAGAAGGGGTGCATCGTGGAAAGGGCCAGAAGAGGCCGAAGTCCAGCTTCCAGCACCGGAAGAACATCTTCCGGCAAGGTGACAAGCATCTTCAAGCAACATTGAAAGAAGATCTTCAGAAGAAGCTCAAAATACAAGCAAATCATCCCAAGACAGATGACTGCTAAACAGTGAGTTTCAAAATTTATTTATTTTTTTATTACACATTTTTACATTAAAATACACTTTAGGGTACATTTTGTCACAGTGGCCACCATTATAATCGCTATACACACTAAGGGACATTTTGTACACATTTTATTCAGGGTTTAACATGCAGTGTTAGGTCATGTAATATTGAAATGTTTATTTGGGTACTTTGTAGGAACACAACACATTTGCTTGTAGAATTCTATCACTTATTAGGCTGCTGCTTACACAGCAGTAGCCTATAAGTATTAGAATGGCCACAAATAGCATGGCCATGCTTTTCCTTATAGTAGTATATGCGTCGGCAGGATAAATGATAGAAAAATGCATCTAGTGTTTTTTACTTGGTGAAAAACACGTCAACTATGTTAAAATGTGAGTCGCTTTCTAGGAAAGGAGGAGGCGATTTTTTTTAAGCCCTTGCAGATCGCACTAGAGGCGATTTAGTCAAATCGCTTTTAGTGAATGAACCGTTTTGTATAGGTAACATTAGAAAAGTCGGGACTGGGAGGGTAGAGCGATGTTGGTCGATTTGGTGGTGAAAAAGTCTAAAGTCCCAGGACTTTGGCTTTAGTAAATATGACAATGGTGAAAAAACAGCTAAAGTCCTGGGACCTTGGGCGATTTTGCCAACATCGACCTTAGTAAATGAGGCCCATAGAACTCTAAGCAAGCGGTCAGAGGCTGGTAGCTTTAAGACAGTGCTCAGCACACCATGTATGATTGCTAAGCACTGTTTATAAGTACATAACCAGACAGCTGAGAGCCGCTAGCAATGTATTTATGAACAGCGCTCAGCTTTCACATATGGAACACTGAGCTCTGTTTTAAGCTACCAGCTTATTTGCACTGCACACATACCAGATGGGTGCAACCGCACCCTCATCCAGACTAGTGCCCCATAGCAAGGATGTCAACTTCCACTCGTGTTTCTATTATTTATTTGCTTATGTACGTCCAATATACATAAGTGTGTGCTTTAATACCTTGAAAACAATGTTTTGTAGATTGCATTTTGCAATATGTATATTTGTTATACTTTCCAATTACCAAATTGTGTTATTTTATGAGCACTGTGAGTGTTCTGGTTTAATCATTTCTACAGTATTTCCTTGAGTGAGTCTAGAGTGACAAAAAAAATAGATTTGCTTTTGCATCTAAAGGGAAATCATTTTCAAAACAGGAGAAAAGGGAAAGAAAGTGCCCAAATCCAGTTAAAAATTATGGGGCTTTGTGTACCAAACTCCCACACAGCACTTTATAAAGGTACCCCCCTACAGATTCCATCAAAAGAACACAATCTGGAAAAGGAAAGGTTTATTTTTTTGATTGCTTGCTGTTAAATGTAAAATGTAGTGAAGTACTCGGTTTTCATTTCCATGAGAATGTAATTGAAAGAACCCAGAGCTTTACGCACAATGCTTTTATTTCATTTGCTTCTCATTTTTCCCATCTTTCCCTTTGTTTTTCGGATACACTTTACGACAAGCTGTTCAGGTTTATGCCACATAATTCTAGTTTTACCTCATTTGCAATTACAGGTTTGTTTTCGTTTATACTGCACCATTCTCAGAGGAACTGAGCCACCAGCCCAGAGTTCAATTCTGTTTCTGTCTGTAAAGAAGGTATCCTTTATGTCCAGCCCTCACTAAATATTAAGCCAATTAAAATAGTTCAGGAAGCCTCTAATGCCATTCCATTAATGGGAAACAGAAAATTGTGCTCTCATATATTTGATTTAAAAGCTATAAAGAATAATTTAGTACATCCTTATTGTTACGAGATCTACATTACTTTAACGGTTTCCAAACAATCTTCATAAATACAAGACAGTAGCCTCAGCTTTTTCCAATCCAGTAACACAATGTGTGCAGCAAACCACCCGCTCCCCAACACCAAAACAGTAGTATTGTTTTTATGACAATTGGAATAATTAAATATCTGTCCTCTGTGAACTTGGCTCCTACAGTGAGGATCTTTTCCAGAGATGTTTGTGCCTTCAATCCTGTTTTTTTCTGTACGAGTAGCGTCCTTCCATAAATGTGCAGATTCGAGCCGCAGACATGTAACGGTATATTATTACTTGTAATATTTTGTATGTCATAGATTTGAATAGGGTACAGATTTGAATAGGGTGTTTTCAAAGTGATGAAGTAAATATTCTTCTGTAGTAAAGACTGACAACAGCTTGGCTGGTCAAATTATTTCTTTACTGTTAGCATCCAATTGAATCTTGACTCTCCAAGAATAAAGTTGTTTTTTGCGTACACACAAAATATATATATATGTATAACAACAGTAAGTAATCCCTTTTTCAATGTTCAACAGGAAATTAGCATTGAAAAATACAGTCATGTATTTACTTTAATCTAGACAAATGAACATTTTCTATTCATTATAACCATACATTCAACTATAACCATGCATTTACTTTACACTAGTTATAGAGTAGATTTTAACAATTACAATCAAGCAATTACTTTAATTTAGTTATCAGAACCGTTTTAACAATAACAATCATGTAATTATTTTTAATAAATTAATAGTTTTCAAAATGAATAAACATGCATTAGAGTAACTAAAGCAGAGAGTTTTAAACAATTATTCAGAGAATTAGCATTTTCATTTTATAAGTTTTGAGTAGAAAACACAAAAAACTATAACAGATCATAGATTAAATAGACAACCTAACAATTTCTTACTATTGTTACAATGTACCACAAACCAAATATGCATAAAAACCATAGAATTTCTTGCATGAGGAAAAGTAACAACTTAATAACCAATTCAGTGAGTATAAAATCTACCAAACCATTAGTTTTATAAGAAATTTATCCCAAAAGAGTTTGACTTCACTGTAATCTCCTATATTATACAAGCTGCCCACTTAATCTTAAAGCTTTTACCACAACAGATCTCCCCATTCACTTGAATAGCACCCGAACACAGCACAAGTTTTCTCCTGTCACCCGGCACTTTAGTGATGAATCTCTCTTTCTCTGTACTTGGGACCTTATGGCAGTATCTTTAATCAGCAGTTGGCACTTTAGCAGTGAACCTCTCTCAGGATTAGGGCTTCTGGTCAGCATTCAGCACTTTAGCGATGAGTCTCTGTCAGCACTTTAGCGGTGAATCTCTCAGCACTTGGTACCTCTGGTTAGCATTCAGTACTTTAGCGATGAATCCCTCTCAGCACTTTAGCGGTGAATCTCTCAGCACTTGGTACCTCTGGTCAACATTCAGCACTTTAACAATGAATCTCTCTCAGCAC
This sequence comes from Limnodynastes dumerilii, assembly GCA_011038615.1. NCBI lineage: Eukaryota > Metazoa > Chordata > Amphibia > Anura > Limnodynastidae > Limnodynastes > Limnodynastes dumerilii. The sequence goes on along the minus strand of WWET01001773.1, from coordinate 297,186 downwards.
CCGGAACCTTCAGTTCCCAAATTAAACTCTCTTTTCCTCCCAATACCTCAGCCCTCTCTCTTCTCTCCCGAACATGCACACCTCATCTTTCCTTAGTTTCTCTGTCACCTTCGCTCTACACCACCGCCATTTTACTTCCCCCAACTGGCGCTTTTTCTCCAACCAACTGCCACTTCTAACAGACCTCCTCGCTTCTTCCTCTCACTCAAACTTTTTACAGCTGCCTAGCGCTACCTAGTGCATCCTTGTCAGCTGGTGGTTGCTTAGCGACCACCTGCATGCCACCTCTGCAATCCTCCAATTCCCCCTCACACTAACTGCACCCAAGGTACCACAGCAGTCAATGCACCACTGAGGATAGCCCCCCGTTTTGGGGTATTACAGACATGCTCCCAGGATTGCTGGGGATATGTAAATCCCATTACATTTAATGATTATATATATACATATATATATCTATATCTCTATCTGAAACACAGAATAAAAGGGGGCGCTTCATGGTGCAGCAAGTTTTATTCAGCCACATAAACAAATAAAAAGCAGCAAGTTAGCAGCATACCGATAACAGTGGAACCAACAGAGTGATTCAAACACGTTTAAATGAGTTACCGTTAAGCGGGGAGAGCCGACGGCACTTGATCCCGGATGCTGCTGACATCCTTTGGAGTAGAGTCGGCTATAGTCCGTGGCGCTCGCGGTAATTGTCCAAGTTGCAGAAGGAGGCAGCTGGTGAAAGAACGCCCCAACCCTACGCGTTTCGTCTTTGATGACTTTGTCAGGGGGTGTGTTCATGAGGCAGATGGAAGTCCTTTTTATGCTAAAATTCCCCGTTGTGCACGAGTATCAATTAAAATACCAATTTGCATAAGGAACTCACACTATACATAATTAGGGATAAGACAATGCACTTATACTAATATTTTCAGCCAGGGGATACTCCGATTGATCAATAATAAATATTATTGGAGGTAATCAAATAGAGTTTTTGGACCTTTTGTTAAAAATTCCAGATAACACAACCGATACGATAGTGACCTGCACATTTTTTAAAGAAGTGGACAGCTATTCATATCTGGAATATGGGAGTTGCCACTATAAAAAGTGGAAGGACAATGTCCCCTCGCAATTTTTATGGTTGCGGCGTAATTGTTCCTCCGCTTCAGATTTTATTAGACAGGCCGAGGTCCACAGATCCCGGTTCAGTGAACGGCATTACCCGGAATCTCTTATAGAGCAGAGCTATCAGAGAGCTCTGGCTACTGATAGACTCTCTCTATTGACCTACAAGGATTCCGCCAGATCAAATCCGTCCTTATCGAGTGAAGACAAGCCCATTGATTGCCCTTTAGTGACTGATTTCAACAAATTGGGAGGTGAAATAAAAGGGATTGTGGCCAAACATTGGTCGGTCCTAAAATTGGATCCAGTTCTAGGACTAGTTTTACCAGTTCGACCTAGTGTTAAGTTTAGACGAGCTAAGAATTTTAAATCACTTCTAGCACCTAGCCTTCTGCCTAATTCCCCAAAAAAGGAAGTGTCGCTTTACAAACCCAGGGGTTGTTACCTCTGTGGTTGTTGTAAAATCTGCAAGTTCATTTTAAAGGTTAAAATCTTCTTTGATTCCACAGGCGTAACACAGTTTGTAATTAAAGATTTTACAAATTGTGTGACGACCTATGTGATATATTTACTCCAATGTAAATGTAAAAAATCTAACATAGAAAAAACCAAACGTCCTTTAAAGATCCGTGCTTTAGAGCATTATAGAAATATTATTAATAAAAACAGCTCTCACACGTCACTTCGCAACAGTTCATGGGGGTCAGATTGATGGCTTCTCCATCCGTGCTATCGAACATGTCATTATGGATAGTAGGAGTGGAGACCGATTGAAGAAACTGGCTAGGAGGGAGTGCTTTTGGACCTCAACACTTAACACGTTGAGCCCAGGAGGATTCAACGAAAGTTTTGAGCTCACCCCTTTTTTGGATTAGTGGTTTGGGGATCAGTTTTTTGGATTAGTATCTTGAGATTAGTATTTTAGAGTTAGTATAGTTTAGATGGTTGCCCTTCTTCCTTGATTTTTTGCCTGTTTTTTTTTTTTTAACATGTTTTATCATTTTGGTGCGGAGCACTGACTTGATCTAATACCTCTAATATTATTATTATGATTGTGTGCTCGGATCGTCTTTGTAATTTAAAAGTCTTTTTACACACAAGGTTATAGCGATCTTTAAGCTATCTTTAAGCACCTTATTTTAATTGGCTGTTGGTGTGATTTTATATCATATTAGCATGGGGTTTTTATATAATCTTTTCATATAGTGGTATTTTTTTGGGTCAGTGTTCCGGTTAAATATTAATTGATATTTTTAGCATATATTTGATGTGGTTTAGACATTTAAATTGGTTTGTTATGACGTAGTGATGTGCAATATCTAATTTAAAAGCACTTATGCTTCCAGGTATATTCTGATTGAAGTCTCTATTCAGTGTAATCTGAATTTTAAATATTTATAAATAAAAATTTTTTTTTCTAATTACCATGTTGGTGAATGACTGATTAGTGTTAATTTAAAAAAAAAAATATTTATTATTGATCAATCAGAGTATCCCCTGGCTGAAAATATTAGTATAAGTGCATTGTCTTAGCCCTAATTATGTATAGTTTGAGTTCCTTATGCAAATTGGTATTTTAATTGATACTCGTGCACAACGGGGAATTTTAGCATAAAAAGGACTTCCATCTACCTCATGAACATACCCCCTGACGAAGTCATCAAAGACGAAACGCATAGGGTTGGGGCGTTCTTTCACCAGCTGCCTCCTTCTGCTACTTGGACAATTACCGTGAGCGCCACGGACTATAGCCGACTCCACTCCAAAGGATGTCTGCAGTATCCGGGATCAAGTGCCGTTGGCTTTCCCCGCTTAGCGTTAACTCGTTTACACGTGTTTGAATCAGTATGTTGGTTCCACTGTTATCGGTACGCTGCTAACTTGCTGCTTTTAATTGTTTATGTGGATGAATAAAACTTGCTGCACCATGAAGCGTCCCCTTTTATTCTGTGTTTCAGATTTCTACTAAGGACCGGATTGGGACTGTTTGAGTTCCTTATGCAAATTGGTATTTTAATTGATACTCGTGCACAACGGGGAATTTTAGCATAAAAAGGACTTCCATCTACCTCATGAACATACCCCCTGACGAAGTCATCAAAGACGAAACGCATAGGGTTGGGGCGTTCTTTCACCAGCTGCCTCCTTCTGCTACTTGGACAATTACCGTGAGCGCCAGCAAAAAAGAAAAGGAGAAGAAATATTTCAACAGTTAGAGCACAAGAGAGCAGTTGGGATCGGTTATATGCAGCTAAGCTCAATGAACTTCACTCTGAGGTTCATTGAGATGTCATGCTGGTATTATTTTTAGTAATAATAACAATAACAATAATAATATTGATAATAAAATAAACTAGTCAGTGAGAGCTTTGTTTAACATATTACAGGTGATATTTACAATTAAAATACACACATACAGATGTTATCAGTCACACCTTTCACCAAAACAGGAAAAGCCCGCCATACATGGCATAAAATGCCAATTATAGCAGACGCACAAGCTGGGGAAAGGGGATACCGTAGGTACATTTTGCGAACAATAAAACTATTTTTACTCACCATTTAGTTGTAAATGAGGCTCCTGCTGATGTCACCCATTCATACACACAGTGGGAGCTTCTGGGCAGTGAGTAGTACAGGTTTCATCCCTACCAAAAGCTACCAAGTTTTTGTATTTTACATGTAACAATAATAATAAATTACATATGTATGGGCCAGATCCAGACCTAACTGCAGTTTAAGTATGATCTCGTAGCATATTTCCACTATCGTTAGTACTATGCACTCCACCGGGCACTCCCCTCCTTCTCATGTAATTTACAAAATTTATTTTTACCAAACCCCCTCTTAACTTTTCCTTGTGTAAATACACTTGTACGTAATGGATTGTCGCAAGTAACGGCCTAACCCGGCCCATACTGTACAATTTAAATGCCTATCTCCACCTACAAAGCGTATTTCCGGCTGACGTAAGGTACTGCGAATGCGCAGTACATACAAAAAGTCTAGCAAAAATATGCTTTCGTACTGAACTCAGGATTAGGCCCTATGTAAATAAATATATAAATACTGGTTAATGGCAGTGTTCTCTCTCAGTACAGGCTGTAGCACACTCCTTCAGAAATAATTAAATAATGCTGGTGCACGACTAAAAAAAAAAAGTTGAGATAAAATTCATCTGACAACGTTAATTGCCCAGCCAGCACTCAATATAATTAAAGAGACCTGATTATACAAAGATAATATTCTTTCTCTAAAGTTTCAAAATAAAATACAATAAAAAGCATCCAAAAATGTGTAAAAATACAGTTTATGTAATATATAGTTTAGGCCCTACATGGTCACCGAATATCCGAATGAGGCAACGTGATTGCTAGCACCGGTCTTATGAGACCACATCGCGCTGTCAGTCAATGATGGATTATTCAAATTGTAAATCGTTTTCAACTAAAGTGCTTTATTGTTGGGCAAAGTATAGTTCAGGAAATATTTTATTCCTTACATTTTAATAAGTCCTTGCTGAGACCCAATGTGAGCAAAAAGCTATTTCTATTTATGTCTTTCAGCAATTGATTTTTAAATGTGCTGCATTGTGTTTTTATTGGCATATTTCAAAACTGTATTACATATTAAATTGGATTGGAACATCTCCAGAAACTACAGTGTGGTGATTCCCCTACTGTCCAGAAAAGACTTGTGTGCAGAAATTTGTTGTGTTTATTATAAAAAAAAAATTGTAACGTTGTTTTGGTGTAATATACTGACTTATTCCCCACACACAAATACTGGGTCACACACGGGATAATGAATACAGTTTACAGTCATGTTACATCTGTTCACACCACAGCTACAACCTAGAAAAATACCACAGACCCAGGGCTCCAGACCCGGATTGACCCATTCACACAGACACACGACTAGGGTTATTCCCAGATCCATAGCTTGGTGTGAAAGGGGTATTGCAAACACACAAAGATTTTACAGCCTGGTTACATTACAGTATGTACTGGTAATAAGATATATTTTACCTCATTGTTTGAACGTATGGATATTTCCCACATTGGTTCACTATTTCAAGCATACTTTGTAGTCATTTAAAGGTCTGCTAAATACATTAGCATGTAATTCACACTGATACATATTTTTCCTTGTGTTCCTCAGAATGCTAACCTATTTTATTGTCGCTTGTCATTTGCAATGATTTTTTTTAAAGCTGGAAACAATGATCCACCCTTCAACTGTACCTCACTCTAATAAAGAGGTATTTAAAGTTTGGGCCTCATACTAGGTTATGAGCAAACACAGGATTATTTATGATCTTAAATAGACTATGCTGCAATGAAATTAATTTACAAACACTACTTTTTATATGACACTTGGCAGCTTTTTTAAAACTAAAATTTTATTTTAGTCTAGAAAATATACTCTTCAACATTATCTTTTTAGATATAGTTTACTTATGCCCCCCTTATCTGCAGTTCAACGTGTTTTAACAAGGTTTTGCTTACCTGTTCTTGTAATGAATTTCAGTAGATTAGCTATATATTGGACCACTTTCCATTTACCACATTATCAGATTTATAGGAATTCCCCTAAACAACTATAAAATGTTTTTTTGTAATGTCTAATATTGTTGAATGTAACTCTTACAGTATCACGGCTATGTTTATACAATTTATGGAAGCTAGATGCGGTAATTTTACCAGGCATAAAGCCAGATTAAGCCTTAGAAATGACTATTGTACTGGCTCTAATTATGAATAATGCTAATTGTTTTGGTAACCTTTTAGCAACCACATTATTTAAGAAGGGGATTAGATTAATTATATTTCCTTTAAGAGTAATATACCTTCAATGAAAAAATCCCTAGAGTGTTGGAATTACAAATTTAATTTAGAGCTATATAATTTGATAGTTAAATAATTTGGTGGTACTGTATACAGCTGGGGAAAGAAACATTTAGGACCAGATTCAGAGTTTAAAAACAAGTGGGAATTTAGAATACGGCAAAATCGTTTTGATT
>WWET01001773.1:261002-288553 GCA_011038615.1 Limnodynastes dumerilii | reverse complement strand
TGATACAACTTCCCACTTGCTATGCTATGTCCAATGCTTTTTTTCCTTAATATGCAACACACCAGATCTCAATGGACCGCGTCTTCCCCTTCAAGAATCCGATTCTTTGTAGACCGGACCGGAGTCTAGAAGGTGAAAAGAGAGGTATGTATGAAGAAAGGTGCGCTCACTCAGTTCCAAACTTGATACAACTTCCCACGCTAGTTGCTATGTCCAATGCTTTTTTTCCTTAATATGCAACACACCAGATCTCAATGGACCGCGTCTTCCCCTTCAAGAATCCGATTCTTTGTAGACCGGACCGGAGTCTAGAAGGTATGGAGAAAAGAGAGAGCGGGCGCACAATGGTGTAATAAAGTTTTTTATTAAAACAAATGGCTGGTGCAAAGGTTATGCGTACCAGATCAAAACTGTTAAAAAGCATTTAACAATCACTGCTCCAGTATGGTCTGTTACCGGTATCCAGCGTACCGGATCGTGGTAATGGTGTAGCGAGACAGCGTCTGACCGCAAGTGGAGACAGAGATAGGTGGAACACGAATTAAGCTCCTCCCCCAATGCCTTTCGTCTTTCAATGACTTCATCAGGGGGTGGGGGAACTCAACTCAGCAATGGCATTAAATAGTGTTAGCTGGGGGGTGTGAACCCAGGCTTGAGGCTCATCCTTAAAGGTATATTGCCATTATTCTTCATGACGTATATGCCTGTCATTAATCTAATGTGTAGCTCATGAAGAATAATGGCAATATACCTTTAAGGATGAGCCTCAAGGCTGGGTTCACACCCCCAGCTAACACTATTTAATGCCAGTGCTGAAATGAGTTCCCCCAACCCCTGAAGAAGTCACTGAATGACGAAACGTATTGGGAGAGGAGCTTAATTCGTGATCCTCCCATCTCTGTCTACACGTGCAGTCAGACGTTGTCTCGCTACACCATTACCTCAATCCGGGAAGCTGGAAATCGGTAACAGACCACACTGGAGCAGTGATTGTTATATGCTTTTTAACAATTTTGATCTGGTACGCATAACCTTTGCACTGGCCATTTGTTTTAATAAAAAACTTTATTACACCATTGTTCTCTCTCTCTCTCTCTCTCTCTCTATGTGTGTTTCTATATTAATACAATACATGGTGGCAAATTGCAGCACAGTCAAGGGCATGGAGACCATTAAAAACTCTGCAAGAGAGGGAGATAGGTTCCCCCTCTTGTGCAGACGAGAAACCTTTTGGATCTTCAAATTAAATACCTTATGTGCTAATCGTCTCAATGACTTTATTGAACTTGATCATTAGCTTTTATCTTGTTACCTGTAGTAGAGAGTCACAGCACTAGTTTTCTCCCTTTTTGGAGCTGAACATTAGATATAGGTGGGTAGGGTAGGTTTTAGCTTATGTAGATTTCATGTATATTTACACTATTTGCTGTAACTTTTTTCTCCTGTTTATGGTATCATTTAATTGATGAGAAATAAAAGAATAAATCTAAATTAGTTATTTAAAATATTTGAAAAATAAATACAATATACATTTTTTTTAAATGACAACAGGATGGTAAACACTGCAATTTAAAGATTATTATATTGGGTAATTACTAAAAACATTTAAAAGTGGATGTATCCGCACCTACGGATCACACACGCAAGTGTAAAGCAGGTCCATTATTCTTAGAAGGGCAGTGCAACTGCACCTGGAGTTTAACAGAACCTGTGTTTTAGTTATTAAAGCTATCATAATTAAAAATTGTGAGCTCAGGCAACGGACTGCCATCACTTTTCTGTATTTCTTTACCTGTTAAATTAATTAGTTGTCTAGTTGTGATTAGTTGTGCAACAATGTACCAGCTCCTAAGTTACGAGTCTCTAGAGACATTTTTAAAGGTGTCCTTTGGTATCTCACACTTAGGGGATTTTAAAGGATCTGTTGTTAGCAGCAGATTCTTTAAGTGCTATAAAAATGCAAGATGGAGTCTCCATGGCTTGAACTAGTTTCCCAGACATCCCACAGATACTCAATCAGATTGAGATCTGGGGAATTTGGATACCAAGTCAACACCTTGAACTTTATCATGTTCCTAAAACTTCATAAACAATGTTTTCAGTGAGGCAAGGTGCATGATCCTTCTGAAATAGGCCACTGCTATCAGGGAATATCAATGCCATTAAGGAATATTCTCAGTCTGCAACAATGGATAGGTAGGTTTGTCCTGTAAAAGTAACATCACCACAAATGCCAGGGCCCAAGGCTTCCCAGTAGAACATTATCAAGAGCACCACACTGTCTCCACTAAATGAGAGGAGGGGGAAAAGGAGAGAGGAGAGATCTATGCTCAGAGACCAACTTAACCCAAACCAGATGAGAAACTCCCTTGCACTGTTAACAGACAATGATCCAGATACCAATATTTACTTTAAACATATTGGCTATTGAATTGTTTATAATGGCAATGGGTGTAGACCATAACTTTATATAAGGAAATGTTTGTTTTAGCATGACGACTTTTTTATTCTTTTGCAGTAAAACATATGCTTGGTAATGCAAAGTAGAGATGAGCGCAAATTACATCACCCAGAATCATCAAGGATCAGGATATTTAAATACCGCACAGGCAAATACAATTGTGATTAACAAATATCATATTGTGGTAGTGAAGGGGAGCTAGACAGGAGTAAGAAATGAAGTGAGACACTTGTCCTATATTACCATGAAAATATACCTATTTTAGCTTTGTAGATCACTTTAGGCTTCTTGACAGCGATTGTACAATTGTAGGACATTTAAGGTTGTTGTGTCTTCGAATCTATATGCTGACATGGAGATGTACATCTCATTTTAACTAAACCCAAGAGAATGATGTAGTGCTATACAGTGTCATAGTTAATACAGTGTCATAGTTAATTGCTGTGATTATTTGTATCTGGTTAAGTTAATATATCTTTATACAGTAATTATCTAATTAACACATTCACTCAAACTTGTAAGTATATCCTCTCTCAAGTTGAATTGCTACACTTGCTACATTAAAATAGACAAACATGGATTAGTAAATTAGTCCAAGTGTTTTAACTTGTGATTAATTTACACTTAATTATTTGACTAATTTCTTATTTGAGAAAGATAATTTTAGTCATCTAGGTACACGACTAATATAATTAAAATATCAGTGAATTTAATAGTGTAGAAAAATTGCTATCATGTATAGCACATAATTATTTTATTGATTTCCACATTGTAAGTTAAAATGTGAATTACTGTAACTCATTAATCCAAGCTAATATGTTAACAAAGCAAACGTAGCAAGTTCACCAATTCAGAATTATACCATATCATAAACAAATATACATAACTTTGTTGCACAGTTAAGCCAGGTACACACTGAATAGGTCACCCTATTTATTCAACACACGATAACCAAGTTTTTTTTTGTAACAATATAATGAAAGGGTGTATTCTGCTACAACCATACTTGATCGTACAAGATAAAACATTAATTGATCGCATCTTTTAAACATTTTAACTGTAGCAATGAAACGATGTCCCGATCTCTGCAAAACAAATGGGGGAGATGGGGACCCACGCTGAGCTGTTGTTTACTAGCTGCGCATGGAACCTTGGGATAAGCATTGGAACATAGGACATTTACATATATTTTGTTCGTCCAGCAATTCTGTACATGGGACAGACCTCTGTGCTTATATATACACACACAATGAGCTGGGCTTTCTATGTAAATCATACAGTATGGGCTGGGTTTAGCCCTTACGTACTATTGTCTTGTCTGCACATTTAACCTTATGTATAGACAAGATAAGGCAGGGTTCTGGACACTTAAGTATCCAGAAGTATATATATAAAAAAATTAAAAATTAGTTAAAACCAAAGTCGGAGCCGGACAGCACTTAGTTAATATCTTAGTTGGTTTTAATTGATTTATGGTGTTCTCAATAGTAAGAATCTCCCATCATCATCAACTAAAAGTCCTTACATTCTCCAAATGTGATTGAAGCTTCAGTGCAAAGTGACTCCTGCTCACTCCAAGATAATAGGAAGAGGACAGAAAGTATGATATTATATAATTAGTACCGCCTTTCTTCAGATAATACTGTTGTGTTGTTTGTTTCTTCATATTAATCACCTTTATTCCATGCTATATCACAATTACTTTCCTTTTGAGTTTCATGTTACTGGGGAATTTGTCTTGAAAAAAATGTTATTCCTACAGCAAAAAATCTTATTGTTACCTAGTAGTTTAAGATTTATTAACTTCTGTTATACTTAATTGTATTTTAGGATACCGTGCTCTACATTACCCTATTATATTTTAAACCAAGATGACAAAAAATACTAAATAAAGACTTACCTCTTTATTAATGCATTTAACCAATGCTTTTTTTTTTTAACTTTGTTAAACATTTTATTATATGTTTTGCATGATATAATTTGTGATTTTATAGCATTTTGAGCAATATTACAATGAAAAGTGCTATAAAAGTGTATATCAGTAGCAAAGTAGAAATGTTTACTAACTCATAACTATATGTATGGGTAGTTTGTTTTTTTTCAAGTGACACCACAGGGATAAAATGAGTTTTTCAAACTTTTAGTCAATTGAGTATAAAGCATATTCATTAATACTGTAAAAATAGATCAACCAATATTTTTTTCTTCTTTCTTTTGAGACAAAAAATAAATTATATTAATGCAAATCATATACTGCCATCTACTGTTTAAAATTTAGCATTGGACTGTAAGTATCAATTATGATATTTGCTGAAGGTATACAAGGACTTAAAGGTGTAGAGCTATTTGGGTTCTCTCTGACAGATGAACAGACATTATTCTCCACTCTGTACAGCGGTGGGAGTCCACGCACTGATGGCTGTCACTGAGAAGTAGAGACAGCCGAAAGTTTTTTTGTTTTTTTTGCGATCGGCATACTCACCCACTCATTTTTGGAAGCGCGGCCACCAGACCACCGGAGAAATGAATAACTCCGGGGAAGGGAGACCTAGGGTTAGGCTGCATGGAAGGTAGAGTTAGGGTCAGGCTGTGGGGAAGAGAGACTTAGGGTTGGGCTGCAGGGAAGGGGAGGTTAGGGTGAGGTTGCGAGGAAGGGAGGGTTAGGGTAAGGATTAGGGAGAGGGGTTGGAGATAGAATTCTTACTTACCTTTCAGAGCACAGTGTTCAGTGCTCCAGGGATTGATTGCAATGCCAGTTCGAAACTGGCTGGAAGAGAACAGTCCTATTGAAATAGGGCCGTCGACAGAGACCCACCCCACTACACAGTGTTAAGGATTGACTTGCAACTGAAGAGGCTTCAAAGAGTGGCAGTAGTCTGGAATGGGTTTCCCATGTTGACATAATTGATTGTTTACTAACCTCATTAATTTATGCTATGAAAATAATTTTTACCGTTACATCTTACGGCAGTTGTCAATCTTTGATTTGATTGTTCTAGTATTTCAGGACTAAAACCATGATAAATGTTAGCAAACTCAAAGTAATTTTCTAAATTTTGTTTTCCTCAAAACAAGTGATCATCCTTTGAATTATCCTATTATAGGGGTTCTCAACCAGTGACACGCCTAGAGATATAAGGAGTTATAGAATATAAAAGTATTTCTATTTTAATGATGTGTGATACTAGATTGCAGAGAGTATATTTAGTATAAGGTTGGGAACCAATTATTTATTCAGGGAGTAAGTATGTATCAGAAAAATAATGTCACAAATATAAATATACAAGAGCTGGGGAACATGGATCTAAGAAAATAAGTAAAAAAAAAAGCTAAGGAGTTGATGTGCCAATAGCTAAAGCATAGTGAAGGTGGAGGGAAAGATGTAGATGAAGTAATTAGGGAAACGAGGTAATAAAATGGGATTAATCATTGGCCATAATCATTTGACCTGATTCCATAATGCATAACTGGAACATGCAAAAAATAAATAAATAAAAAAGGTTGAGAACTACTGGACTATTACATTATCAATTAAACTATGTTTAGAAACACTTATGTCAGATAATGTAATCCAAAATCATAGTTTTAACATAAAAAACTATAAAGAAGTGAACTAATATGGCGTATTATACAGAAAGTAAAGCTTATTGAAAACATTTCTTTTAATGAAAATAATAGCAAAAATTACAAAGTTGGCATTTTCTGTGCAATAAACTGCTCAAAAAACATGTAGTTTCACATTCATATAGAGATAGGGTATGTCTAAGTATTCTTATATATCTACGTTGTTATAACTTCAATTGCATGTAATTACCACTTACATCTCTCCAAAATGTTAACATATGACACACACAGTCAAATAATGCCCTAAAACAAGCTGTTTTATAGATAGGCTGTAGATGATGATGATGATGATGGTGTGTGTGTGTATTTGGGGAGGAAGGGCCACTTACTGAGGTCTAACCATCGCCCTGATTTATATATTAGGCAGAGGTCAAGTCAACACAGGTTTCAGTGTTGATTGGATTTCTGATTCTCAGCAATGCATGTATCAAGTGCATTACATGTTGTTTTGCTCTTTACTACCTACATTATGATGATATCTTTCATCAGTCAACAAAATAAACTGGACAGTTTGTGAGAAAAACACCAGGAAGCAGACAGCTGCTTAAGTTCATGCACATTTTATTGAGTAGTAATATAAAAGGTTTTTTTTTATCATTGTTACACGTGCATGCTTCGATTGCCAACATTTCAGAAGTCAAATTACAAAGGCAAGGCTTTAGGCTGTAGTGAATTACTTGGGCACTTAAACAATTTTTAGAAAATGTCAATGGACTTTTTTTTTTTTTAATTAATATTTTTTTTCCATTTGTTGTTAAGAGTCAGTAATAACCCGTAATTCATATTATAAAGGGAAAAAAAAAGTGAAAATAATTACACATTTGTGGCACATAACATAACAGAATGACCAAACTATTATGACACTAACAGTTATCATGCACTTAGAGTTTCACATGTAACCACAAACTTATTTTAAATTTCACAAGTTTTGCTAAACATGCTAATCATATATATGTGTGTGCACTGACAAGCGTATGTTATAAAACATTACGAATATACTTCTCTCCTTTTTAGGATTTTCAAAGCTTTTCTTTTTTGTTTGATTACAAAATTTCAAAGGCATTAAGCGTTTTTAGAGAATATAAAGTATGCCAGTATACATACATTTCCAGTATAAGTCCAACCACTAAGCGCATTACAGTCCCATACAGGCCTATACAGCCATTTTGTCTTAAAAAACATGCATAGGCAGATTTTTACAGAATATAGATGCTTTTCACCGCACTTAATATGGTGTCTTGTTCACTATACTTAAAAATGCACCACTCATAAATATTAAAATTCAGCAAGCCACAACCAATACTTTATTTACCAAAAAACCTTAGAACAGCAAATAAAAAATAATGGATATTGTTATTCCAGTTTTGCTTAAAGAAAAAAATAAAATAAAATAAAAGATATTCACTGCCAAATAAGTAAGCTATGTGTTCTATAGTAAGAAGGGCATTCAAGCACAATAATGTAACCTGAGGTAAGCATAAATCTGTACAAAATTAAATTTTCCTTTTTTGGCATCTTTAACAAATTTTCAACATTCTTACACTTGATTATTATTTTTTTTAAATCTATTTTTCTTTGCTGCCAAAGCAATGCACTAAGTCTGTGTCTCAGCACCGGTATCATTAAGACTGCCCATATTAATGATTTGTAAAACCAATGTGTGGTTGGAGGAGCTTGCAATTCATTTATCAATAATGCACTGCAGACACCTCACACAGAGAGAAGAGTGGGGGAAACAACCAATCTCACAAGAGTAACAAAACATTATTAATAAATAGTCCTTTTTTAGTTTGTACATTATGTTAAAAATGTTTTAATGTCTATTTGTAGTTTAGCGCTGCAAATGTAAACATACAATAGTTAGTAAGAAATTAGACAAATATGCACTGTATGTTCAGTAACTAAAAGAAGGCCTTTCAGTATTCAAACTAGAGGTTCCCAATGTTATTGGAAAATAGGTTCTATATAGGTAAGCAATATCTGTGTGTATGTTTTCTACAAGCATTTATAGGCATATCCAGTTGAGGCAATTGCCTCCGCTAAAATAGATCACTCTCTCTTCAAATGACACTGTAAACTTAATTATTCAACACCAACCCCAAAAGTAAGTAGCATTTACTCCTACAAGGATCACCCACTTGCTGATGACCAGCAATTCCATCATGCCTTGCAGCTACAAAATATATATATTAATGGACAGGAAGTGGTCACTGTATATTGCTGCTGTTGCTGCCATTGCTGTCAGTGCCATTGGTCTCTGATGAAATTGCCTTGTTGATTGAGTTAAGATTGGCATCTGAAGGCATAGCATCTCGGCGTGGTGGCATTCTTTCATTAATGCGATCTAAGCCCTTGGCCTCCTCAAAGCTTGTAATCTTATGCTGTGGTGAGAATCCTTTGATTGCTAGAAAAATAATANTTTTGTGTGTGATAAAAAAAAAAAAAAAAAAAAAAAAAAGGTAAAAAAAATAAATTTATTTATTATAATTAAAAATACTCAAAATAGTTACTCAAAAATGATAATGCAAGGAAACTTGCAGACGCATGATATGAAATGAGAAAGAGAAAAAAAAAAACACTGGAATTAAAACCAACATATCCATAAACATAATAATTAAATGAACATAATGCTATAATGTGCTATCCATTTGAGTTCAAATCACTTAACCATATTTTTTATATGAACATAAATTAAACAATTTAATACGCATAATATTATTGAAATAAATGTGATATAGAACACAAATTTGCTAAGACCTATAATGTTAATAAGGGAAAAAGGTAAATCCTGCTGCACATATCCCTTAAACTTTTGTGCATATAAAGACAAATATAAAAATCTCAAAAAACGCAAAAAGGGATTGTAGTAAACAAATGACTAGATTATCATTTGATTCTATAAAGCTTCCACAATTTTATGTGATTAGAAACCGTCAATATTTGTAACTTAAAATAGTATACAAAATGAAAATGGTATTTTGTACCCTTATAAATTAACAAACACTAATATTACACAATAGTCCAAATACATGGAATATCTTATAGTAAGAGCATTGTGTAATACTATTTATATCGAAAATGAAATTGAATTATGGTAATATTACTTAAATATTATAGACATATTAATCTAAATGTGTTACTGCACATACTCCACTATAGTATAAAGATATTGCAAAAACAATGTTAATATGAACACAATCTAGAATTTACAATGATATTTCTAATCACGGGTTTAGAAAAATGAAAAATGTGTAATATATAAATGAAACAAATATATGTGCAACAAGCAAAGTGTTTACATTACATTTATATACAGAAAAGCAGCTAATACTTACCCCCAAAAAAAGTCATGTTACATATAAAAATAAAACATTTTCAGCACACATTTTTGTGTTTACAAAATGAGAATTTATAGAGACTATGATAGAATAATATTACACTAGAGCCAATATTTTGAGAGTCAAGTTTCCTCAGACCTCATAACTATGGTTTTAGGGAAAAAATGTCATCTATTTAGTTTAGATATTCCATAAATTACAGTACTCCAAAATTGGAAAGTTAAGCCAAACAATATAATTTTCAGCTATAAAAACAGATTGATTTGAGATGAACTCCCGTGGATGATTTTTGGAAAATCCTATGGACTATTAAAAAAAATAAATGAATAAATATAAGAAAGACTCAATTGTTTTATACATCTCAAGTTAATATGAAAGCACGCAGTAATTAGAAAAGGTTAGGAAGCATGGAAGGGAAGAGATGGAAAAAAGCAAAGGCCATATCAAAGCTTCTCAGGCTGCCTCAATTTAAATTTAAAAAATAAAAAAAAAAAGCAAATGAAGACCAACATTTTTACACTGTGAAGTACTTTTGTAAATTACAGATAAAAACAGTGCCCATTCGTCCCAATATTTTCTGCTTAAAAGCAAGCAATAAAACAAATATTGTAGTTGGTCATACATTTGAAAATCCCATATGCAGGATTTAGGAGAGTAAGCCATGTTAAATATATTATTGCCTCAATGTGTGCTCCACTTCGTTTGATCAGACATGGGAACCAGTTGACTATACGGCCGTAATTACAGAAAGCAAATGTAACTACCGGTAGTTTGCTAGTAGAATAATTTTTGTTTTTGATGTATCCAACTAATGGATATAACAATAGATTGTTACCGCTTACTTATGTTACTGAAACTAGTATAAATGATAGAAGATAAAAATATTTACAATGGTCTTTGGAGCCATGAACCTATTGTACGTATGCAGTAAGAGTAATTATTGCTTTATTTATGTACTGAAATTAACCTATGTATATGATAAAAAAAATCCTATTTATACATAGAATATGTAATCAATGGGACATTTCTACAACATAAAATGACTGCAGCTTAAGTCAGTTAATATTATGTTCTATCATGCATGTTTGTCAACACGTTCTTTATTATATTACTGAGCTAAACCAGCTTTAAAGTAAAGAAAAGCAAACAGGAAGATTTCATCCAAGAGAAGGTTTCAACCGTTTAAACTCATCTTTTTATTATTTATATAACTGGCTTACTGCCGTTTAGTAAAGGAGGCCCAGTAAGTGTTAGCAATTTACACCAATATTATACTATACACAACACAGAATCACATAAATCACACAAAACAGCCAAACTGGCAACAACAATGCACACTGCAAATTAGATTTTGCTGATAGGAATAGACAATTCCAACATAAATAACAGCCCAAAGTGCTGCTATTTAGAAAACAGTTGTATTTTCTCTTGTGTGAGCGGGTTTCAAATATTTCCATTTACCGTTTCAATGATCGAGTTCCAGGGCAAAACCAATCACAGGGCATCCAATTTAGAGTATGATCATGTTCAAGAATAAAATACAACTGAAAACATTGTTTTAAAGGGGAACATTTGTGGCTAAGATCACTTAGAAAACGTATTTTTTTTTTATTTTTTTTTTTAACTAAAGACTCCCATAAAAGTGTATTGCTAAATATAATTAAACCAGCCTAAAACCTCCCGAATCAGTTACAGTCAATGATCCCGATCTTGTGACATATGTAATATGGCACAAAACATTTTCTATTCACAGAATTAGAAGTCTGGTGTTCTGCTTTTGAATAAAACAGACAATACTTTGACTAGTGGCAAAATTAGGATGATAAAAGAAAAGGGTATTATTTATTGAGTAATGTGTACAAATTGTTCTGTTATTATGAGTAGCTGATGAAATGTCAAAGCAATAACTTTACAATGGGTGTGTTTTAACACCTTCTTACTTCACTATTGTACCTCTGAAATATAGATTTGGTTGTAACCAGGACTATAGTTACATGGATTGCAATGACCAATTGCTCGGAATATTTTTTACATTCCCCTTTAAAGCAAGCACATTTTGTTAATACTTAGCCACAATCGTTAGCCCAACACCCACACACTTGTAACAAGCTACAGCAAAATGAATACACCCAGCAGGGCCCTTATCTGCTGCAATTGCAACAGAAAGGGGGCTTGCCAATTACCTTCATCGGCCTCTATAGCCTCAACAGTAGCTAAAGAGAAGAAAGGGTAGCAAAATGGATGAGAAAAATGAGAAGAGGTTTTGAACTCTTACACATAAGTCAGTGAGCAGCAAAGGAGCAGGTGAACCAGTGTTACTGTAAGAGCTAGACTTGTTTTGCACAGAAGACAACATAGATGCTACACAGAAAATTGCCTGAGCTTAGCTATTTTTCAGCTTTCTCCATTTGGTAATTGTTAGATGTATAAAAACAAGATATTTGAGATTATAAAAGCAAGTTTGCATCTGTTAAAAGAACAGCAGCTATAGAAAAAAAAAAAAATCACAAGAAATGAAATACTTTGCTTTAAACATTCAAAAGCAATACTAAAGTTTAAGCAGACCATTCACCAGGTTATTTATACAAAAAAAAAATACAATTTATACCTGCATTATTTTACACAGCAAATTATTTCTCAAAATAGAAAAATAAAATGATTATAAAAATAGAGATAAGTAGTTTTAGCTCTCAGGGCAGCACACAGGAAGCTTTATAAGAACACCTTTACATTATAGAACATGATAGTGACAGCAAGGAAATTAATAAACATGAATTTCAATTAAACAGGACTAAAGCTAGTTTTGTCCTTCTACCACAGGTAAGCAGCAAATCCATTGAGTGGTATACATATGTTGTTCTTTATTTCAACATTTTCTATAAAGAGTGTCATATCTAAGAGCAGTGGAAGGAAACAAGGCAGAACTAGAAATACAAAGTACAGTATTTATCTAATGCATTAAATGACAATCCTACACTCATGTTAGTGTCAGTCAAGTATCGATCTCACTGGTTTAGGATAATGATTTAGTGGATAAAGAAATCTTAGCATCTGAGTTAACCATTTGAAGTGACTTTGATTAACGGTTAATCAGAAAAACAAAGTAGACATTACTTGTACAATGATCTGAAAATCACCTTTCTCCATATACTGTATGAATATTGTGCAAGATATAGGGCCCAAAATGCTTGGTCGCAGTGCATCACAGGTTTTATCTGGCACCTCATAGAGGTGTATAGTAAAATCAGCAAATTTTTCTTACCAAAATAGACTGGAATAGGCGCACTTTGCGCTTATTGCCATCTTCGCGGTCAATTGAATGGGGCCGTAGTATTTTACAGTAGTTCTTTAGAAATGAATTAGGTACTCGTACACGTACTGAAATAGCATCATATATGTACATTCAGCTTTACACTAAAATGGAATAGACCTGAACACTGCTGTACATATAGAATACAGGGAGCAATAAAAGGTGTTTCTTTTATGTTACAAATATGAGTTAATGCAACTCTTAAAGTTTATCACACAAAAGCTATGGCAACTTATACTTTTGTGTTCAAGGCTTGAAAAACCTTTAAAAAAAAAAAGTCAACAGAGAATTAATGTACCAGGTTAACATAGCCTTTTGGGGTTGGTGTTTTAGGGTCTAGTCACTACTGTTTCAATAAGCAGAAGTAAAAATCTAATATAAACTGTCATGTTTCAAAGCAGTTGGTAAGAACATGTTCTACTCTACTATTTACTAAATGACAAAGTAAAAAACAAAGCTACTCTAAGTTCTCATAACTTCACAAAGTGTAGCTCTATCAAATAAAAATAACATTAGATGGGAAATACGAAGAAATAAAAAAAAACAAACAAACTACTACATCATTCCTACAGGGCCTATGTCAATTTCAGAAGCTACTCAGTTAGCAGATAACAGGGGCTAGATTTACTAAGCTGCGGGAAAGGAATTGGTGTGCCCATAGCAACCAATCAGATTCTATCTCTTACTCTCCTTTTACATACTAAAGAATGTCAGCTATAATCTGATTGGTTGCTATAGGCAACATGTCCACTTTACCTTTCCCGCAGCTTAGTAAATCTGGGCCCAGGAGTTTACCGAAAAATATTTCATAGACCTATTAGTCGCCTTGAAGAGCCCAAGAGCCCAGTGATACACTGACTTGCTCTAAATGTCAGGGAAAGGAAGTGGACTTATACCATTGCCGTTTGGAATTTCTCATGACTTGTAATTTCTGGCTGCAGTGTAAACAACACACAGAAATCACTCTACTTAGTTATGTTCCCTTTTATCCGAATGGGCCATTTATGTTATTTTGCAGAGCAATTAGCGTGTGGCAAGAGAATGTAAAAAATTGCACTTGGCAATTGATCCGAAACATTGGTTTAGTCAAGGGCCGATCTCCTTATTATACAGACAAAATAATTTACCATTTTCAAGGTGGAACTAAACTCTACTTGACATTCTTGAAATCTGGGAAACATACATGGGCACTTTATCTTCTGATCGACAACACCAAGTTCATAATGGCCTTGGAGGCACTGCCTGGTATTTTATTTGACTGTTATCGGGGGATGCCCCAATAGATATGCAGGTGCCTAGCCTTACATTGTATTTATCCCCTGGGTGTGAAATTGATGTGTTATGCCCTCTGAATACAGTCTGATAGGAATTCAAGATATATCTTTATCTATGTGTAATGCACTTATGAGTGACCTCACTAACTTTGTAAGTGTATGCATTGACGGTGCTGATTGGAGGCTTATGTGAAATAGGTTGACGATGCAAAACAAACTAACTACCTGCAATTGTTGACTGTCTGAACTGTCAGCAAATAAACTTAAAAAGTTTATAAAAAAA
Organism: Limnodynastes dumerilii; assembly: GCA_011038615.1. Taxonomy (NCBI): domain Eukaryota; kingdom Metazoa; phylum Chordata; class Amphibia; order Anura; family Limnodynastidae; genus Limnodynastes; species Limnodynastes dumerilii. Next base: position 274,263 of record WWET01001773.1, on the reverse strand, counting down.
AGAAAAAAAAGAAAAGAAAGTGATATAAGGTCATGGTAAAGACATACAATTCTATGGGGAGCAGGATGAAATGTGCTCTCCACTCCATAGGCCAGTTTATCAAATACCACCATTCATTTCCTTTATTCATTTCACTTGTACAACTTTTAGCCCTAGGTTTGTCTTATTCTGCCATCTAGATTGTAAGCTCTTATTTCTACTGCTTGTTCTTATCCTTTCCCTGTGGTTACTACCATCTCCTCCCCTTTGTCTTAATTATCCTTCAACAGGTTGTCTGTGCCAGCTATCTCTGTACAGTGTATGTATGTTTCCTATATGTATTTAGATGTATAGTCTACTTCCCTGTTTAAGGTTTTCTCTTGTTCTAATGTATGTGAGTATGTATGTATGTATCTTTTTGTCTATCTGGAACTCAGTAGACCCTTTGAGGTTGCTATTTAGTTTACAGAACCAACAGTTTTCTAAACAAAACATCTCTCTAAAATAATGAACTAAAAAACACTTTCAGCAAATATCTGAAATATGTGAAAGTATTAAAATAAAGATTTTTAAGAAGAAAAGGAACTTCATGAAAATACAATTTATAGTACGTAGAACTTGATTAAAATGGTTTTCGTCTACCAGGAGACCTCGTTCTCCGTTTGATTGGGACAGCTTTCTTCTAATTGGGCTAGAACGTTTTAAACATATAATGAGGGCAGATAACACTCATTCCTTGATGCTCCTGACATTGTAAGTTTGGAGGGTTGGGGATGTAGCCTAGGCAATATACAGCACCAGGTACACTCCACCTAACTAATCTAATGAGACTAAATGCACGGGAATCAGTGCTCTTGCCTAGGTAACTGGAGTATTAACACCTCAGTGATAAAGGTTAAACACCACAAATAAAAGAAAAAATCCCTAAAACGCTGAATACTAGGATGTTATTTACACTATCAAACAATTAGAAGAAACAGAACTGTTGTCTTTTTGACACAAAAGGCTAGAGGCCTGACAAAATAGTAAAATAAATATATAAAAATATTAGTGTATGTACACCATTTAAGAAAATGTGACATTTACTAATCACTAAAAACATAGAAAATTACTCTAACAGCAACCTCCCTGAAGAGAAACTACAGCGACCTTACACTTGACTAAATCTCTCCAACATTATATGTGTTGAAGCGCCTCTGTGTTACATTACAGTGGATACAATGTGCTTGTGCGTCTAATGCTGGAGAAATGTAACTGATTGAATAGTAGTCTCTTTGAAAATTGAAATGCTTTGTAAAGGTCAGTAAGCATAAATGTAATCAGTGATCATACAAAATTTCAAAGAGACTAACTGACATGCTGTATTTTGCCATTTGAACTATTCTGACCCTCATCGGAAACCCTTTAATCATCGTCTGCAAGCTATGGAATGACTACCACTGCTTGCTATAACAGGGCCAGGATATATTCAACCCCTTTATCTGATTTAAAAAAAAACCTGTAATAAAAAGTTTTAACTGTTCTAAAGCATTTTTAACATCATGATTCACATAGAATTTCTTTTTTTTATTATGAAACATTGCTTAATAATTAGGTAAGGTATATACATTTGGAGAATCTGAGTTGATACGAATAATGTATTGTATAAATATCTGTAAAACAAAACATTTATTAAACTATAGTGTGTGCAGTAGGGAACTGAATAATATTTATAATAATAAAAATTATCATTATGCATACATTACCCTGTATGTATATCTGATATACAGGCATAGGGGCCGGATCCAGAACTACGTCCATCTTCCATAGACGGACGTAGTTAAAAAAAACAGTAGCTACTGCGCATGCGTTCTAAAAGACCGCATATATGCAATCTAAGTATCGAAACGATACGCAGATTACGTACAATAGCTACTACGCATGCGCAGTAGCTACTGTTTTATTTTAACTACGTCCGTCTATGGAAGATGGACGTGTTCTGGATCCGGCCCATAGATTGTATATTATTATGTAAATATTGTATGTAAACAAAATACAAAAACCTATCCCATATATTACTCATTATGTGGTGATGACTAATTACCTAGAAAATAACCAAGACCAGTACTAGTTGAAATCAATTACATATACAAGTTTTTTTTTTATAACTTCTAACTTACTGTACAACACACGCAGGATTCTGATTGGGCATATAGCAATTTTTTGTTAAATGTCTATGCTTTAGATTGTAGATTAAGATATATTCCTCTGCTATTGATCTGGACTGCCTTTTAGGGCGTCCTTTTAAAAATAAAAAGCAGAATAATGTAGGGGGTTTATTCCCAAGAAACAATAACGCAGCCTGATACACACAATAAGACAATGTAGTGGTCTGTACATCTGGACTCTTTGTAAAATTCAATCATTAAGAGGATTATGAGGCACTAAATGAGTAGTAAGCATGGAGAGAATTCATTTATTATATCTTTCCAACGATGAACTGACTCAACAAATGCAGATTTCTAGTGATTATAAAAAAAGAGAGTGCACATGAAATATTTCTTACCGCTTTGGAGTGATGGTTTCCCTCCAGAAAGAACTCCACTAGGCAGCATTCCAGTGGGTGTCAGACCTTTCAAAGTCAGCACACTCTCACTTTCTTCTCTATTAACCAAAAACAAGAACAATGCAGTTATAAAAAGAAATGAAATTGAGCCATGAATAGTTATTCAGTAAAGGTTCCAGGAACACTACAGGAGCAACATTTGCCTCATACGGACCCAAAATGTTAGGGGGTTTGTATAGGGGTGAGAGCCTATTATTGGTGATCAGGCTTTCACACTAGGGCAAAATGCCTTTATAGGTCGTTGCTCTTGAATGCAGGGGTGGTGATGGGAAATTAGATGATGTTGAAACAACACTGATGCAACTCCAGTTCAGCACATTTAATGTTGTCATCTTAAGGTATGATTTCAAATCTTTTGAGTTTGTAATATTCTGTCTTGACTTAGATGAAGTCCTGCACTTACAAGTTTGCAGTAGTTTTAGAATTCACCTTTTTAAAACAATAAACTTCATTTAATGCACATTTCAAGCTAAACTAAATAAGTTATTTATAATCTATTTAGAATTTATGGTCTGTGCACATGTCACCGTGCTTCCTGTTCTCTCCTGGTTTGTCTACTGCCTTTCTCACAACTACTCATTTTTCTATTCTTTTGACCCCTACTGCCCTCTTTTCCTCTACAGTATTTGCCTCAAGGTTCTGTTTCAGTGCCCTGGAAATCCTTGTAGGTTGGAGGTCTGCAGGTACATTTGTAGGGTGGATATGTATACTTTGAATGTTAAATCTGTGACCTGTTTCCAGAAGGATTACTTGGGACTTTAAACCCTAAAGGATTGTATAGGTGTGTAATTATCTTAACAGAAGATAGTAGTGGTTACATGCACCAACTACCATGTGTAACTGGCTTTTCAAAAAAAAAAAAAAAGCTCATTAGATGTCATCTGTGCTTTAGTGAACACTTGGGCATATTTTATGCTTTTAAAAGCGTATTGGAGTTTTATTTATTAATTTTTTATTGCATGAAGCAGAAATGGGGAATTAAAAACAGCTTTTAAATGTCATCACCTACAGTAAATGTGCTACAATGATTCCAACATCAAGTTCATCCTGGGCACATTCTAAGAAACGTCTTTAGGAATTGCAGTGCCATTGGTTTTCTAACCTACAACTATTTATTTTAGGAGGGACACCACAGTGTCAGTGTAGTGAGTTGAAGATGCACAGCTGACAAATAAATGTGACTGCAGGTTCCCTAGATGACAGCCTCTCATTTATTATAGTATAGTTCTTATTAAATTCCAAAATATCCATGGGAAGTAATTGCAGTCAGTAATTAGTTTCATTATATAACTACAGTTTATTATTTCTATAATTTTCAAATGCATAATAATAAAGTTTGGCAAATGAGGATTTTTTAAACTATATCCCTACTAAAAAGTGGGCTAAAGCTGTTGTTCTAATAGCAATCTCTCTGTATAATGATGTATTAATAAGTTTATATGCACAGAATTGAAAAAGCAACATCTGAAAGTTTTGTTTATACCTATGATGATTGGACTGCTGTTCTTGGCACAGCTCCCAGAATAAATTGGAACATAATGCCAAGCGAGACCAAAGACCTAAAATAATTACTTTAAAGAACAACAAGGAGACATGGAAGAGAATGACGGATAATCTCTCCATGACCTCGAAGTAAATGCACAGGTTAGTGCTTACAATATAAATACCATGTCCAGAAAAACCAACAGTCCTCTCTGCGGAAATGGCAACACACAAAGTGACATAACCGTTACACATGCTGATGTACTAAGCTACTAAAAGTAGTTTATTTTATATCAAACAATGACAACAGCTATATTGATTATAGTTTGGATATGGGATGGTTGGTAATGATAAGGATTGTAAAACAGCATATTTCAGATTTTGTTAAACAAAAATGCTAGCAATATCTACAACTTGAAGATGTAGAGTCCTAAAAGTGCAATAGCTAGACACATATCTATACAAACAGCCCTTGCTAAAAATGATTATTTCATAAACAAAAACGTAGTAACAATCCTTATAAAACAAATACTAATATAATATGCAACTGTCGACATATTGATCTGTACATAAGAGTAAATACAGCTGCTTTAATAAAGCATTAGAATATCCATGAGTGTGTTTATATGTATGTATTTGGATCATTACTAACAGGTCTGGTATATGATGTCAACAGGTCAAAATGTCAACAGTTGAGTATTATGTTAATATTTGTAACATCCGTAATCTTAATGTAATATAGCTTGTAAAAAAAAAATAAAAAAAAAACTTCAGAAATGTAATATTTATGTAACATATAACAATAGTAACATAATATTCAACTGCCGACATTTTGACCTGTCGACATAAAAACCTGCAAGGGAAAAAGAGAAAAAATGAAGACAAAAATAACACTTAAAATTTTTGCAATATATGACTAAAATAGGTTATCTTTTCTCACTGATGAATTTCAAGTACAAATGACAATTAACAGTAGAACTTTGGAAGACTATTTACGCATTCAGAACGGAAAAAAAACCCATAAAAGAGCACAATGACATGATTTCCCACCTCAATACACTGAACACTCTTGCCATTTTCCCAATAGCTCGGATCTTGTTTCTGATTACTTCCTTACGAGCTGCAGCTGTTGCTCCTGTAATTAATACAATTGCAACAAATGTCAGTCAGAGATTCAGATTTACATGTAAATATAAAAGCTTCATGCACATTTATTGTAAGAGAAAACATTTTACTTTAGCACGAAAGCATTTAGCAATTAGTGAACCTTGATAGTACAGGACAAGTTAAACGTACATTTCATTATTATATTATATATTCATATGCAATATAAATTCTACAAGAACCGATGGATTTGTGTCTATTATTGCATATTGTTCATCATCTACATTTTGTTTACTGATACATGTGATAATTGAAGGTTTTAGTTTATTCTAATCCCTACAATTTGTCTGATTAAATGACAATAATTTTGGAAGCAGGTCTAAGATTCTATTTCATTCTTAAACTCAATGCAATGCTATGAATACCATGAAGGCTACAAGCTATATGGTGCTTGCAAGGAAAAATGTTTACTTTAGTCCATCTAAATTCAGGCAATATTAGTGCTTCTTTTATACACTATGGTCAAACATGTCCATTTGCACATTCATACTACTTTACTATACTAAACACAATGTTGCAAGTAACACCAAGAACGCTCTACCTGCAGTTGTTCACAAAACACCTGGAAGGTCCACTATCTCCCAAATAAAACAAAATGAATGTGTGTGAAAAGCGCTGCTAGGTATCTTACACTAAAGACAAGATTTACTAAACTGCGGAAAAGAAAGATTGAAGATGATAACCATAAGCAATCAATCAGATTCTAGCTGGTATTCTATAGTATTTTATAGGAAAATGAGAACTAGAATATGATTGGTCGCTATTGGCAACATCTCCACATTTCCGTTACTGCAGTTTAGTAAATCTAGCCCCTAGTGTTTAAAATAGTACAATATATATTATCAATTATTAAGTACAATACAATTGTTGAAATAGTGTGTCCAAAGTACTGTGCTGCAATCTTGACCAATGAATATGTGCTGATGACTGATGCGTATTGGGAAAGACAGCACTTTCTCAAAGTGATGAGTCCAGTCTGAAATATGTCAGTCAGAAGTGCATATTCAGCGGTTCACTTACCTACAGCTCCATTCAAACGTTGTAATTGCCACCTCTACCGCCATTGCTTCGATCTGAATAGATATTTCTATTTGCTATGGCACGGGACTGATAGTTTTATGCAAAAGGTTTTAAAACTTTTTTTATTACTGTATACAGGTGTATATAGTGTCCATTTAAACAATAGTTTTAATGCATTTTCTATTTTTCTAGTATCTGCCCCATCCACTCATTCTACGTGGATATCATCTATAATGTGGATACTTTAAATTGATGCTGACAAGTACAAAAAATATAAATTGATAAAATAAATTCAAGATCACAGCACAGCACAACACACTTTATTACAGCAATGGTAGATCTTGCACTTACTTACTGTTAAAAACAGCACTATGTAAAAAGTGTTTTGTACAATGTGTTCGCTACTTATCAAGGTCACACACACACACACACACACACACACACCTTACAGTGCTTTCCTTTAATGCTACTTTTTGCACATACTGTGTACAATTTTTGATATCAGATTATTTATATAGTTTAGTGGAGCAGTGTTCGCTGTATAGTGCTTTTAACAGTAATTCTGACCTGTCATTTCTAATGTGTATAACTTTATAAGATGAAGCTATTATAAAAACCTAGTAGTTCTTTTCTAATAAAAAAAAATTGTGCTGTATCCAGTTCTATCGTTTTATAGTAGACACAAAGCACCATGCTAAAATGGAGCCTAACGCTGGTCTATTACTGACCTCTCCTAATTATTTTAAAAGTTGGAGTCCAGCATTTATTATGGCAATAATCACAAACCCCACACTCTAGTCCCCTCTCTTTATGTATGTTTCCCTTACTTTTCAATGAGGAAAGTCTGGCAACTGAAGACAACTGTTCCCAAGCTGAACTTTACTTTAATAAACCATTTCTTTCAATAAGCTTTTTCAACATTTTGCTCTCATTCTCTTATATGGCCACATTCTCTTTCGCTCTACTGAGAACACTATAAACAATTACAGCAAGTGATGGGTAAAAACTCCTAATGGACTAAAAGCTTTCAATTTAAGCTAGCCCTGAAACAAACAAATAAATGAACTTATAAAGAAATAAAAAAGAAAGAACAGAATGTATACATATGTTTTATCACATCCAAAAATATCAAAACCTAAATCAATCAATCAATCAATCTTTTAAGGGTCACTGCTGAGAACGGCCCTTTGTCGAAAGGGCCGTTCTCTCTCATACACTTCCGGACTGGCTGGGAAATCGATTGCTTTTGCCTTGAAGAGACAAAGCAATCGATCCCCAACAGACACGGCGCCGAAAAATATGTATAAATCTATTCCCAACCCTTACCCTCCCTTCCCTGCAGCCTAACCCTAAGAATCCCCTCCTACAGCCTGACCCTAAGACTCCCCTCCCTGCATATGACTAATATATATCTGTCTATCTAAAAATAAGAAAAACTAATAGTTGTAATTGCTTCTGCATTGCAATAGTATTATAAAACCAAAACATGTAAACTACACAGCAACAAGACAAGAATGGACTTCTCAGGGAAGGGAAGTGCTACTGCAGAATTTAAAAAAACTTAAAAAAAATCCATTGGCAACATTAGAAGTTTTGGACATTACTTTAACTTCTAAGCAATTGGCTACTACAATCTTCAAGACATAAAGCAAAGCAAAAAAAATAATAAAAAAAAACTTATATTACAAATTCACATATAAGCTTGCCAATTGTTTCACTCTGTTGATAAATGGTAACATTTATTTTGCAAAGAATTTAAACAAGGGTAAATTAGCAGAGTGTAGTTTTGTTATCGATCTGCGTTCCCAGGTTAGAGTAGAAGGCATCCATTGGAATACACCTACAAATGATCAACTCTGCAAGCCAAAACAACATAATACCTTTTTTCTGGGCATAAATAAGATGATCTTCTTATGAAAATCCAGAGGTAAACAAGTTAAGACAAATGAATTTGAAGAATGAGAAAGAAAAGGGAAAGTGTGAAACATCTACTAAAGTGAAAAGATTTAAAATGTCTGTAAAATAAAACAAAGAAATATTAGGTATACAATGAAGAAAATGAGTCTAAAAAAAAATAACAAAAATATTAGAAACACAAACGATGAGTGAGTTAGATGCTGCAAAAGTGTTGCAGATAAGTGAGAAAGTAAGAATGAGCGTGTTTCACTTTCAGATCTCAGATAACTGGCACACACACTGCTCTATGATCAGCAAAATCCTGTGCTTAGCTGTTTTACCCAAGGCCACAAGCCATCCATGCACTACAAAACCAGTCAGTAGTGTTATCATCAAACCGTGACAGCCAATGGGAATGTAAACGAGAAGTACTTTTGTGCATGCCCCAATCATTGCAATTCAAAGTTTAGAGTTATACATTTATTTTAAAAAGTATATTGTAACTGTGCATTAAAGTATGCAGATTTTACTTCTTTTCACTTAAATGCGTGGCTGTATGTTTATAAAAGGAGAGCTTTTACAACCTTCTCTAAATCTTATACCAACAAAGGAAGTTTCAAACTATAGTTTTTATTATAACATTAGTAATGTCTAAATATTTTTTGTCTTTTATTGCGATTTTAGGTTTTTGGTTTTTTTTGCACCTTTTACGGAGATGTGGTCTTAGCTTGGTAGTTCTGGAAGCAATACTTCCAAACTGTAATCATCTTAAAGGAAAATCCTGTTGGACTGCAGTTATTTTGCGTTTTTTTAAAATGACATTGTAACATGTAAACATTTGTATTCCTTTCAGAAATTCTAATACAATCTAAATTTAAATAGACGCTCCTGACTATTAAAAACCTAGTTATATATCTGCCTTATGACTGGATCTTTTAAAGCTTACAGGAAACAAAAAAAGGAAAATTGGAGGCCCATAGTACATTCTAAGAACTGAGAAAGTCACTGGTTGCTTTTTTGATTATTCAAGAACTTCTTTAGCATTTAATAGTATATTGATAATTACCGGTATATCAAAACAAGAACAGCACTATAATTTTTTTAAAGAAAGTAGAATAGATTAGTCTTATTTCTTTATTTTATAATGCACATTGTTATTCTTAGATGCAAAACATTTATTCTATGATTCACTAATGCATCCACTTTCTATTTTTATGGTAACTATACTAATTATTTGGAAGTATCTCTTAATCAAGCATTAATTGATGATCTGTAACCATAACTGGATTATACATTATTCACTGAAGTGTTTCTCCTTAATTTCACAATATATATATTTCATATTTGTGTGTAGTTTTTTGACAAACAAAATAGGAATGAGGGTCCCAAAGCTGTGTGTTGGCTATGACACAAAGTGGTGTGTAAAAAAAATAAACTCATTTCTAGAATAACTCAATTTCATCCTTATGGTGGAGGGGTGCTTCTATACTATACTTATAATTGAATTTTGATTTTAGGACTAAGTAGTGAATCTTCTGATCAATTTATTTAAAAAAAGACAAATGTTTGAGTCCAGTTATGTTAGAATGTTTAGAAACTGAATTGTGATACGGAATTTATTAAATTGATACCAATTTTTATTCACTGATGTTAAAATGGTTTTCTACTTGAAGAAAAAAGACCCCCATGCGTATTATTTTATGTTTCCTTTTCCCCCCCCAAAATACTAAATTTAATTGTGAAGCCTTTGTCACAAATCAGGTTCTGTTGATAATTGTTCAGTCCATCAAAGCAGAGTCACAGCTGGAAATTTTAGGTATGGGCAAAAGTGAAAACCTACACTCTGAACTGGTACTAAATGATTCTCAAATATTTACTTACTTACCTATAGCTATGTACCCTGTGTAACCACCACTGTTGCACACCTCTAGGTATACAGCACTGCAAACTTGTACAAATATGTACAACATGGTAATTGGGTATTTATATAGTTTTATTGTGGAAGGAATTTCAAAGTTTCCACCTCTAATGATTTATCAAAACAAAATGTAAAATTTTCTGCACTCAACAATAAATTTGAAAACTGTTATAAGCTTATGGAAGTAGTATGGATTACAACGGAGCACCAAACACACCTCAACAATTAAATGCCAATATGCACCAAAAGTTTGTTTCTTTAAAAGTCAGTTTGTATCTCAAAAGTTACTCAAAAAATATCCTCTCTGGGTAGTTGGTAAGGTCACACGTAGAATCCGGTAAATTGACAAATTGGTAGGCTTGCCTCTATTACTTGTGCACGGATAACATTTTGATCACTGTTAGTCGCAACGTATATTTTCACTTGTTGATATATTGGCATATTTTTGCTAATTCCAAAGGTGAAATATTATTGGGTTACAATTTATTGATTAAAATAGACTAGATTTACCTACCAATTTACAATAAGATGCCCCGTTTTTAAACTGAATTACTGCACCATATTACTACCTCTCTGTTTTTTTTCCCTATTCCCTTGTCAGTTTACCAGATTCTATGTAAATTCTAATTTTTAACAACTACCGAGAGAGTATATTCTTTGCGTAACTTTTGAGATACAAAGACTTTTAAAGATACAAATTTTTGGTGCATATTGGCATTTGATTGTTGAGGTGTTATTCTCAGTACTGCTTCCATATTCTAAACCCCTTAGGACTTAGTACAACAGGAAGCCCGCTTTGTGAATCAGGTTATAAACATACAGATTGAATTATAGTTAGTTATATGAAGGTGAAAAGTTAGATTTGCGCTTTTTGAACCCCCCATTTTTTCACTGTTATAAGCTTTGTTAAATGGTTTCTGTTAAAAAGCATATTCAAGACTTACTTGTAAGTAGCCATGATGACTAGCATATGTTTATATGTTGTTGGACAAGTCTGCGCTGCCAACAGTTATCTTTTCTACTGTACCTTTGCATTTTCTTACATAAATCAAAAAGTGGTGAATATTCAAAGCAAATGATTAGTTACTAAAATTTAGGCTGTGCCCTGATAGTTTAATCTTTGTCTAAAGCAAGGAGAGACAATTTCAGGAAATGCAGTTATATTTTCTTGTCTTTTCCATGGGTCATACAATTATTATAAAGAGTAACAGCAGTTTGCTATATGTAAAATCTAATAACATGAGGATGGCACTACACCTGCTGCTACAAGAGAAACATGGTGTAAGTGCTAAAGTACTGTAGAAACCACTCTTAACTGTATGACTTGTAGAAATGAATTATAGTTTTTTTTATTATCAAAGTAATTACAGTAAATGGTTTCTAGCTTTCCTATTTCAGAAAATTAAAAAGGTGCTCTTTCAGAATTATATATAATTACTGCATTACTAAAGACATTTAACATTTAATAGAAGCTATCCCATTATTTGTGTGAGATACAGCAGAGCTCTGTTTACGGTTATATAGTCCCAGATATTGCTACAAATTCAGGCGTCTTTTTTATCTGATTGTATTGGCCATGTAGCTTGGATCTGGGATTTTGCCTTTACCATATCATATTACTATCATCCAAAACGGTGTTAAAAAAGGCCCAGAGAACAGTCACCGTTATTGTCAAACAGGCTACCAGTCTCAAATACTACCATACAGTAGTACAAAATTGATCATAACACATGAGGGTTGTCATGGCTCTGCCCCGTGATAATCTTAGAAATGGCTAGTGTTATAAATAGAAAAGTGCTGCAGTATGGCAGTAATTATGAAAGGTAGTCCGTTAGACAGGCAGTAATGGCACTTGTCCACAAGGTCTTTCATTTTAATAAGCCTCTTTATTACCAGATAAAGATTTCAGGATGATATGGGTCTGGAAAAGGAATAAAGTAGGACAAGAGAGGGTTGTGGTGGTGGTGTTTATTTCAACAAAGTATTTTTTTCGTAAAACCGTTTTCTGTCTTTTTTATACTTTTCCTTCGCAAGCTACGGGCGCAAGCAGGCACAGAATGTCAGGGCATTGGAATGCATACTTCTGTTTGGCCTAAGCATAACAGTACTAGTTCTAACTGACCTTGGAATCAAAGTGCAGAACACATACATCATGTGTTCCCACTATGCATCTACCAGTACAAGCAGTGTGAGAAAATAGTGAGACAGTATGCTATTATTCCAGTTAATATCAGACCTCTATGCAGTACTGGTTATCATTGACCACACATTTTTTGTTCATTTGCTATGCACTCAATTGAAAATAAACAAAAAATATGAAAAATCAGATCTTTAGTGATTTCTTTAGTATTCCAGTGTAAAAAAAGCAATGCCCATTTTACTGACATTTCTGTCTATTAAATTACAGCTGAATTCTATAAAATGGAACAAAGTCGGGTGGATAACAGTGGAACTGAAATACATCTTTACTTAATTGTATTACATGAAGTATATTGGTACCACTGATGATGAAATGGAACACAAAGAACAAGAATCTTGTTTAATAAAAAGGTTTACTTTGTAGTTCTATATAAAACATACTATTAATTACATTACTATAAGGATTCTTGTATTGATTCTGCAGTACCAGCTTCTTACCATAAGAGGCCACCTGTGTTCTCAGATTAGAGCTGTATTCCAATATCCTACCATAGGTGTCACTGTGCTCAGCCACTGGGTCATATGTATGGTCATTATCCCTCATGGATTACACCTGACTATTTATGTGTTGCATGATCCAGCCTCATTGCTGGATCACTGATTGTCTGTAAACTGCACCAGTGTCATGTTATGTTTCGGCTAATTAACTGAAGGTTTGGTGATCTATACCAACTATAAGCCCATATGGTACATATATTCACCTCTCTCATGGTGTTCCCTTGAACAGTGCTAAACAATTTAGACTGCTATTAGTATTGTACGCAGAGGTCTGATCAAACTTGTGTGGAAGTAACCACCTTGCAATTATCACATTTGTTTTAGGCACTAAGAAGGAGTGACAAGAATACTTTATTTAGAAGTTATCTTTTATTAAGTTAAGGTATCTTAAAATACCAATCCTTCGCTCTATAGCGAATTTATGGGTTAATAAATTTGATTTCCATTGATTATTTTTGTGTGTGTTATTTTAGTGTTCCCTTTATTTTTTTGAGCAGTAT
>WWET01001773.1:248204-260569 GCA_011038615.1 Limnodynastes dumerilii | reverse complement strand
ATACACACATACACACACACACACATACACACACACACACACACACACACACATACACAGGGAGGTTGCTCAAATCAATTTAGCAGTAATATAGAGTAAGTGCTGCATGAGTGGCTGGTGGCTTATCATATATATGCAAATGTATGTAACAAAATCTCTGACTGTTTTAATATATACACCATAATTAATTTAACAGCACTGGTTAATTCTTGAATTTTGTACTATTTGTGTGGGGGGTCTCACAGACCCCAGAACCATCAGCGTTTAGCATATGGTCGCAGCACTTAATCCCAAGTGCCTTTTTGGGGGTTTATTTTTTTGGTTCTAGTAGTTACTTTTTGTTTGGACTCAGCTTTACCGTTTCTGTCTTAAAGTTTATCTCACTGACTGATTACATGACAGAATAATCTAGCCAAACCGTAACCTGATTGAGCATGCTTCTATGGCTTCTCCACATCCTGAGCAGTGTTTCCCTGGAACTCCCTCTGCTTTAGGTCCAGTAAATGATCAGTTTCTCCTTTCTCAGATGTCCCAGATATTGTTTTATTTATTTGAAAATCTGTCGCACTAAGAAAAAATCCTGCCCACTCCTGAAAACTGTGTCCAGCACAATCCTGGCTTCTCTGTACCTTGAGTCTATTACCCTCTTCTGTGCAATTTCCACAGACTGCTCCCAGGCTGCCACAGGGACCTGCCATAGGACTGCAGCCAAGCCCATCCCTAACATTAGGAACTCTGAATACCAGTCCTGTGGTTAGACTACATGTTCAGGCAGGCAGTCTCCGCAACCTCCATTTCAAATCTGCTAGGCACTATATAGCAAAAATCCAATGGTGGCTTCCACCCTCCTTTCACTGTGAAAGAGTGGAATTTTCTGTAAAAACTCTAAAATGTGTCTGTACTGCGCTAGTGCAGAACATTCTGCCCTACATTCTAGTCCTGTCCTGTCCACAGACCAGGTATCCACAAACCTTTCTTCCCATCTCCAGTGCAGAAGCATCAGCTGACTTCAGCCTCACCCTCAGAAGAGCTTTCTAATGTTAAAGCTCCAGGATGGGTCTCCAGTACTGAAACCTCAGGTTCTGCATCTAGCAGTGGGCTTCTATACCCTTCAAGCTCCAAAGTCGGGCCTCAGTGTCCTTCCATTCCTAGTGTCAAGACACATGTGACACAGTTGCCTCTTGTGATAGGCTCTTATGCCCTTATGCAATTTCACTCCTGGATGCTGGGGACCCTATATTAAACAACATCATGGACTTTCACACTGCTGTCTGTATGTGGTGTTCTATTCCAAAGGTCTTCCACCTTCTCGACTCTCCTGTGGTTCCATCCAATGCAACCTTGATCTGTGGGGGTGTGATTCTTACATCTGTCCTGAGATACTCGCAGTCCATGCCTCACAGTTTGTTTCCAAGATAGAAAAGGTCCATCCAGGAAAAAATGAGAGACTACTTGTGGTAGCATTCTTTGTTACTTGGAGGCGTTTTGGAGTCACCTTCTGAAGGGGGGACCCTAATGTTCTTGTATTGATCTTGCAGTACCAGCTTCTTGTTATTCATGTTCTCGGATTAGAGCTGTGTTCTACTATCCTACCATAGGTGTCGCTGTGCTCTGCTACTGGGTCAGGTGTCATTATCCCTCATGGATTACACCTGATACCTGGCTATTTATATGGTTCATTATCCAGCACTCATTGCTGGATCTTTGATTGTCTTCACAGATTTTGTTGGACTCAGCCTGCTTTATTTTTGGACTCTGTACCTTGGACCTTGCTTTACGGTTTCTGTCCTGGAGTGTATCTTACTGAGAGAGTTTATGACAAATGTGCCTAGAACTACTGTTCGGGCATTTACACAATACATAAACACGGAACTGCAACAGGTAAAGTTCTAATTGTAATTTGGTGAATGCCTATTTTATGAGCAGGACATTCATTTTAGTGAGTTTTCTGTTCTAAGTATAGTGAATTTTTATTTTTTTATGTTAATCACGTACCTGCACCATATAGTCTATTACTGATGAGCCTTCTTTCAAAACCATAGTGGAATAATAATAACAATGATGACAATAATGATAATAATTATTGCCATTCTAATTCCATAAGAAAAAAATAAACAGAGAAGGGAGAACTAAATTTCCTAAGCTTTTCCCCCACTTTCAAGGTAATGTCCTCCACAGGATGAGGATACAAAAATTTGTATATTGTATATTAACATACCGTAGATGAAGGCAGGTATGTACATATTTTAGAGCCAAGTTTGTCCATTTATAATATGCTGTCATTGTATGTACAATATAAGTACACGCATATATTTCTTAGAAGGAAACATGGTGCCTGATCCAGACTTAATAATGACAGCTAATTTAAGCATGCTGCATGCGTAAATCTGGCTCTGTAAACGCACTGCGCATGTGCATAGCAGATGTTACTCATCGTAACTCTGATCGTATGTAACTCCGTATGATAAGGCGTGACATCCCTAAGCACACCGAAAATACACATTGTGGGCGGAACTTAAATTGTACAGTATGAGCTGGGTTACACACTGACGTACGGCGAGGTACGCTTGTGTACGTAAAACAATCTGAAGTCTGGATCAGGCCCATGGATATTATCCTGTGAGATAGAAACATAGAAAGTGACGGCAGATAAGAGCCACATGGCCCATCCAGTCTGCCCAGTTGTTTATTTAAAACTATACTGACCATAGACCCTATTAACACTTAATTTAGTTTAAGATTTAGGATACCTTTATATTTATCCCAAGCATGTTTAAACTGTTCTACTGTGTTAGCCTCAACCACCTCAGATGAGAGGCTATTCCACTTATCTATCACGCTTTCAGTGAAGTCATTTTTCCCCACATTTCCTCTGAATCTACCACACTCCAGATAATATTCATGTCCTCGTGTTCTGTTACACCTCTTCCTTTGAGATGGAAAAGGACATCACATCCCCCCTCTCCCTTCTCTGCTCCAAGCTATACATGTTTAGTTCCTTTAGCCTTTCTTAGTATGATTTGTGCCACAGACCATTTTAGTCGCTCTTCTTTGCAGTCTCTAACGTATTTATGTCTTTCTGGATATATGGCCTCTTAAACTAGTATCTAAAGACTTAGTTCATCACTCCATTGTGGATTTTAAATTAAACTGGATAACCCCTTAATAATAGGAAAAGAACATTTTAGTATCTCTAATATGGAAAGGATTCCATTTGTGTTAATATTGCGAGCCTCTTTGCTAACATGGGTGAAGTAGCAGACCATTTTGGAGACTTGTAAGAAGTGACAGCATCATGAGAATATATCAGTTTCAATTTTTCTGTTGATACTGTCAAGATATTATTCTTAACACTTAGGTGAGATACTAAGATATAAATGCACAGAAAATTGACAGCAATACAGTATTGCAGTTTCACCTTCTATAGGACTATCTTATTATCAAGATTAAATACCTGTGTTATTTTAATTAAAGCCATGTAATTGCACAAAAAAAACCACTGCAAAATAAATTCATGCATCAAACAGCCAGACCTATAGGTGCACCAACGTGTAATAAAAAAAATAAAGACATAATATTTCTAACATTTTACAAAGCAGAAAACAACATACAAATTTCAAAATAATCTTACCATCGGCATCTTCATCAGATACCAGCTCATCGTCAGAGCAGATGCTAAGTACATTAACCAGCATTTCTGTCACTGTAGAAGATAGAAATAGTGAATGTTCTACTTCTTTCCCCAATTATAAATACATTTATCTATATTAATTTCCCTCACTTATATGACACAGGTAAATAAGTGTTTTATATTTACACAATCAAAATCTGACAATTGTGATAAGTATTAGCACTACAATTTCTTTGTAAAGATTGTTGCTCAACAGCTCACACTCTCATTACATTTATTTTCAGCTTACTTTTGGTTAACCATCTCAAACCCTCCTCTTATATCAGGGGTGGGGAACCTCTGGTCTGAGGGCCGTATAAGGCCCCCAATTTCATCTGGTCTGGCCTTCGGCAGGTGGGACGTGAGCAGGGGTGTGGCTTGGCTTTTGGACATGCTCTCCAGAGCTCAGAGCTGTAGGGTCCTGCAGGCTGTGGATGCCAATCCCTGCTGCCACCAGGCACCCTGACACTCTCCATATTCCAGGATCCTGACCAGGGAACTCAGAGAAGCCGCCGCCATTTTTGTCTAAAGCTCACAGTAGAGGTAAATAAATTACATTTTTGACCAAATATAGCAAGCTCATTTTTAAGTTGATAATTTTCTATGGCCCGCGGATAAATATTCAAATGGCCCTTGGCAGGAAAAAGGTTCCCCACACTGTCTTATATGGAAGAAAAAGAATGGTGTTGCTTATTTAAATGTATAAACTACAGCAAATGTCCTAACTATGTTTCTCTAGCAACACACTTTAATAACTTGATTTTATTTCCACATGTCTGTAATATTTCCTGAAAGTGGCTTTTTAGAAGTCTCTCACTGTTTTAAAGTTCATTGGTTATCTCCAGACAGCGTGTATATACTTTTCAAAACTAACTATTGGTTCAATAAATTCATTTTTCTGCATACCCTAACTATTTCACTACATCCATTGTAACAAATAACACATTACTGCTGAGTCTGAACCATTAACGTTGCCTCAGGAAACAACAGAAAGATATGAAATATTGTACAGCATGGCCTTACATTCTGTTTGACACAGAAATATTGACCCATTATATTGTTATAAGAGCAAAGTAAACTCCTGATTTGCTGATCATATGGAATCATGAGGTGGCACTGACAAAAACATACCTTTTTCCCCAACAAATGGTAAAGACCAGGTAAAGACATCCATGAAATTTGGAAGCCAGTATGGATGAGGAGAACAGTTGAATTGTCGAATATTCATTACATTGTTCTCATACTTCAATACTGCAGCTAAAACAAGAACAAAAAAAAACCCATCAGACTGGTACAAGTGCAACAAATAGATATCATTTTTACAAGGTGCAATGCTCAGAAGAAATTGTGTGACATGATTGTGCTTCATGTCCTTTTCCTTAGCAAGGACATTACAATACAGACAGGAAAAGTAATTAACAAAAAATTACAACATATGCTCTATACCGGTTGCAATCTCCAGTTAGAAAGTGTGGCTTCCAATAAACGGATATTCGAAAGCTACTTTGCGAATGTTCCTTTTTCTGAAGCTTACACTTTTAGGAAAAATTTTTTTAATGAATTGTTGAGTATGCCATTTGGCATACTCACCCATTCACTTTCGGAAAGAACAGATCACTCCGCCGCTGCTTGCTGGGCCGAGGGTACAGGTGAATAAAGTCTTTCTTCGGGGGAGGGTCATGCTGTAGGGGAGGGAGGGTTAGGGTCAGACTGCGGGAGATGGTGGGTTAGGGTCAGGCTGCAAGTTAGGAAGGGTTAGGGTCAGGCTGCCAGGAAGGAGAGTTAGGGTTAGGGTAGTGAGAGGGGAGGGGTTAGGGTAAGAATTAGGGGAAGTAGTGTTTTTTTTTTTTTAACACTCCGTGGATTGATTGCTATGCCTCCTCAAGACATATGCAATCAAAATCCCAGCCAGTTCGCAACTGGCTGGGGAGGAACGGCCGATTAGAAAATTGGCCATTTGGACCAGAGCCCCACACCCGCTGTATACACCTACAAGTTACATGTATTATTCTGTACATTCCTGCCCTGTATGTCTGTACTGTATTTTGTTGTTTGTATTTTGTACAGCGCTGGTAACATACTGTGGCCCATTAAAAATAAACGATAATAATAAAATATTAAATAGCACTAGTCCAAGTACAGATCCTTGGAGAACTCCACTGGTCCCTTTACCATCCTTGGAAAGGATTCCATTTACAATAACCCTTTGTTGACTATCCTGCCACCAAGATTGTATCCATGTTGCTATCTTTGAGTCCAATCCCAAAGTTTCCAGTTTATTTAACAGTCTGCGATGTGGCACAGTGTCAAAAGCCTTGCTGAAATCTAGGCAAGCTTTGTCCCTCCAGTTCCCCCTTTATATAACACTTGAGTGACCCAGTCAAAAAAATCGCTAACGTTACTAGAAAAGACTAAGAATCTAAGCAGTCATTTGAAGGCTGTAAAAATACATTGGCACATCATCATATTAAGTGAGAAATACTCCTTAGCATTCTAGTAATAATTACATAAAAATAAGATACTAAGATGCAAAATACATATTTTAAAGTATCAAATAAACAAATAAAATGATGTGAAACCAATAGGCTATTTGAAAGTTGTACTTTATACTTAATGACCATGGACATTCCCGTGTGTGGCAAGTCCAAATCTTCAAAAGTAGTATATTGGTAAATAAATATAAAACGAGGAAAGACTTACCTTTATTATTGTATACATCTAAGTAGTTTGGTGCTGAAAATATTGTGATTAAGGAGGGGAAGCCTGTTGTTTGGCTTTTCCTGTACATACGATACCTGCAAAATAAAGAATAAACGTTATATATAGGGCACTTCATTTTTAAAGTAAATTATTCCTAATAAAAAGATAGAAAAGCCTTGCGAGAACAACCAGGAAAGTTATATACATTTTTTTAAATGGATAAGAGAAATATCAAACTCATGCTTGAATTATCACAGTTTGGGATTAATGCATAAATTTTACTGCTCCACTATATATTCATAAGTGACTAATTGGTAGTTCAAGAAGTGTGAGTGTGAGTAGGTGAGGTGGTGGTGGTCTGTCAAAAGTTTACTATAATGTGTGTGGGGGAGGGGGCATTTGTAAAAAATGTTTTGTGTATTGTGTTCTGGCAGTATAGTGGTCATTGTGTAGTGTGGTATCACAATATTGTGGAAGGTCTTGCTGCAATATGTGGGGATAGCGAGGGCTGTATCACTATAATATGTAATGGTGATTTGGGATATTGCTATAGTGTTGTGAGGCAACGTGGGATATAGTTATAGTGTGTAATAGCTGTGTGAGATATAGGTATAGTGTATGATGGCTGCATGGAGTATTGCTATAGTTGTGATGGCTACATGGAATATAGATATAGTGTATGATGGCTGTGTGGAGTATTACTACAGTGTGTGGGATATTGCTATAGTGTGTGATATAGATGGTGATGTGGGGTATTGTTATAGTGTGTGATATAGATGGTGATGTGGGGTATTGTTATAGTATGATATAGATGGTGATGTGGGGTATTGTTATAGTGTGTGATTGTGACGTGGGATATTGCTATAGTGTGTGATTGTGACGTGGGGTATTGTTATAGTGTGTTATTGTGACGTGGGATATTGCTATAGAGTGTGACTGTAACGTGGGATATTGCTATAGTGTATGATGGTGATGTTGGATATTGCTATAGTGTATGATGGCAACATGGGGTATTGCTATAGTGTGTGATTGTGATGTGGAATATTGTTATAGTGTGTGATTGTGACGTGGGATATTGCTATAGTGTGTCATGAAGATATGGGGTATTGCTATAGCATGTGATGGAGGCATGGGGTATTTCTATAGTGTGTGAGGGTAGTGCAGGATGTGTTATTATAGTTTGTGATGTTGGCATGGGGTATTGCTAAAATGTGTGAGTTTTGTGTTATACTGCTATAATGAGTGCGGATATAACTGTAATGTGTGTTTGGGGGTAACAATGAAGTGGGTAGCGTAGTGTGGCATCATGCAATAATAGGGAGGGTAGTATGGGGGTATTGTTTTATGTACGGTATATTAAAAACCTACATTTGAAATTAATTTAACACCATCAAAATCTTAAATGCTTCTGGTGATCTAGGCAGATGGAGCATGCTCATTGTCTTCACATTTCCATACTGACATATCAACCACTGCTTTGAATCCTAGAGACTATGTAATCTGGTTAAAAAGACTAGATTGCAAACTATACTAAATGGATGCTTAGAACATCAAGTTATCCCACCACATTTAGACACTCTTTTCTTACTCCAGCTCCACTGCAATCTCTTTTCTATAAATCATTTATTCCAAATACAGCCCACTGTTAGAGATTACTATAAAACATCTGCAGATTGCATAATTGCACAATCACAGCAATCAGAAAATGGTGATCACCATGTATATGGGTAAGAAGGGCCAACGGAAATTCCCATTGCACTCTATAATTAATACCATAATGAACATGAGCAAATATATATTTACATAGTAAATTCAATAAATAAATAAATAATCACATACCCAGCATCCTGGGCTTCATGAGCTCGAAGTATAGATAACAAGTTATTGTGCTGCAGGAATTCACAGACAGCTGGATAGCTGTTAAGACAAAACAACAATATACAATTGGAACATATTTTTCCTTAATACCCACTTAATTAACTTTAGTCACATTATTTTTATTTATTTCAGTTGAACATTGTTAAATTACCCTATTTAAAAAGAAAAGAAACCTCATGGAGACCAATACATTTTAATTTAATACACACTTTTTGAACTTCTATCTTTGGAAAAAGCTTATCAAACCTAATATATTGTTGTGTCTCTAATGATTCAAAGAGTTTATTTTATTTTATAGATGCATCAAAGCAAAACCTAAGATTTTGCCTTTAAACAATCCTATTCCCCAACCTGGGCCATATTGGTTGTATCCCACTGCAACAAGCTACAGCACGTCTATCTCCAACACATAAAATCTGACACAATATTAAAGATTTTACAAAATGATTTACAGATACATTGATTCCATCAAATAAACATGTATTTAAAATAAAAAATATCCACCTCTAAAAAAACAAAACATATTAAAACTAAATAAATAATATTAAACCTTCCTACCTTCTCATTAGAAGTCGGACCTCACTAATAAAAATGACCCCACATACTTTCCAGATTTGTTATGCTGCATACAAATGGAACACACACACACACACACACACACAATCAGAGCCATTATCTCGGATAGAAGAATGAAGTCAGAAGAAAAGAAGAGAAGTCGTCCTCAAAGAGATAATATCGATATATGAGATCATCCACCACCCGGAGAATGGCCAGTGTCATCCAACAGTTGACATACTGACAGCCTGCAAACTACTTGACTGTCAGCTAGAAGGCGATGAGAGGATGCGGTCTGGCTGCTCTGTCAGTATTTTAACTGTAGAAATATATGGGACATCCTCTGCATCCTGGCTAACAACGCAGCGTGCTGTGGCTGGTGGCCCAAAACGACTTAAGTTGTAACTGTCCAGGGCCGTTTGCCAAATTTGCCCAAACAATTAAGGGACCGGATCCAGACCCCGCGCACGCTTTACATACGTGCGGGGTGGGGGGCTGTCCGTCCGACAGAAAGAGGGGAGTGCACACCTCCTGTTGCTCCCCTCTCTCTCGTGCGGGCTTTATGGCATAAGCCTGCCTTAAGTCAATCGCGGCGTGGATCAGCGGTCCGTATGAGCCCCATCCCACACTGGTAAATTCGCATGCTTTCCCCCACCCACTTTAGAAACAAAGTTGGACCAATTTAAGGCGCACTAATCACACAGTATGTAATGAAAACAGAAATGCATGATGTATTGGCTGTCCTGTATAAAGACCAGTGATTAACATAGGAGGTGAAAGAAAAAATATAATAAAACATAACTTTTAATTAATAATGTTAATAAAAGGTGAAATATATAAAAATATAAAATTCACTGCTAACAGTACAACACTGCCCAAAATGAATGTCAGTAATGAGGGACAACCAGGAAAAATAACCACATTTAAATGAGGCCAGGCATGGACAGAGTGTTGCAACAACACGGCTGGACTTCACTCCGTAACAGACGGAGTATACCTCTCCCTATTCTACCTCTAAGTGCCCCAGAATAAAGCTATCTAAAAAGCGACCGGTGGCGGTAAGGGGTTCGTATAAGCCCCATCCCACACTGGTAAATTAGCATGCTTTCCCCCACCCACTTTAGCGGGCAGAGGGGAAGCATAACCCATTACTATCATAACACTACCGTAACATCTGGAGGGCGCATGCCTTGCGTTCTCAGCTCTGGATCCTGCCCAAGATTATTAATATATTAGATCCATAATAAGAATACACCCATACAAATGCATTAAATTCCATCTCCATATTACAGCTTAATTTATTCATTGTAAGAGCAGTAGACATAGCTCCCACATACATCAACATGTAGGTTGTGACAAAATACCAATCTTTAGTAAAACACATTATAGAGCAACACACAACAGCCCAATGTAAAACTTTCCCAATCCAGACCATGCCCATCCTTTATTATATTTTTAGTAGATTAACACCCCCTTTCGAATTAGGACTAACTATAGGAGAAAAGCCTTAAAAAGGCAAGGGGCTTATTATATTTGCAAATGTGTGTAACTAATATTTCTGCATCTTATTTTACAGACACAATGGTTAGCTACTGGTTAACAGCATTGTGCTTTGTAGATAACCCATGCCTTTTATGCATGGATTTAATAACCTAGAAATTGATTTGAGCAACTATCATTTTGTGTAACAGTGTTTGAAGACATGTCTGAGAGGTGTTGACCCACATAAGCTATTTAGAAGGCTTTTAATGGGTGCCTCTAGGTAAATTAGCAATTAATTTAGAAACTCATGCTATAGGGACTCTCAAAAAAAAAAAATAAAAAAAAAAATAAAGCTTTGAAAGTGGCAGGTATCTTATCATATATTGGTATATTAGTGGAATATTTCTGCCTTTATTTTATAGATAGAATATATTTGTATATTAGTGGAATATTTCTGCCTTTATTTTTATTTTAGAGATAGAATGGCAGGTTATAGTTACTGTTAAATAACCATTTTTTATCTTTGCTTCTATGCAGATTCCCACTGCCTTTCTAAAACCAAAAGCCTTTATATAAGTGAATGGCAAAGTGGCTACAGAATTTTGAGTGACACGCTGCATATGAGGTTTAGATTGTCAATTGATCATCTACTTTGTGAACCCTTTTTTACCTCAAGAAGGTCCTTTCCCAAAGTGAAACATTTTAATTTCTATGATGTATCTCCGGTATACAAATGCATATGACAATAGGCCAGAACTTAATTTATACTATACATTTAGCGACCATAAATGAAAGGAAATTTCATAGAATCTTTGCAGAACACAAATCACAATATAAGTGAGTTTAAGAAAGAGTTAGCATCACTTCTAGTGTTTTACAGGGAAGAACAGTGATGCCAGACTCCTATCAAATGGTCATTTGGTGATATATTTTACTACAGATTTACTAGTCAACCCAAGTCACTATGCTCCAACCCTTTCTGCTAGATCAAGTTGGTTTTGTAAATAATTGTTATTGCAGTCAGAATTTCTATAGGTAAATACATAATTTTCAGAGAGCTATGCATTCAATGAATTGAGCTATACATTAAGTTATATGGCAGCATTACCCAACATAACCTAGATGTATAGATGATGAACTTGTATTCTGCAGCTGTTAGGTATATTAAATCAGTCAATAACTGAAGCATTTCCCATGTAGGCAAATTTATTGAAAAAAGATGCCATCAATGTAACAACCAGGAACTTGGACACTAAATTTTACTCTGCAGATCTCATTTACTTCTGAAGACAACAAGAGTTCCATAAAAGACATTATTTTACAGCACATGAGTTATTTAAATCTTGTTCATTCACTGCTTTAAATAAAATAAGCTGTATTCTTACCTTGGTGAGAGAAACTTAAATGAAAGCAATTGTACAAATTGTTTCAAATGTGAAACAGTCTCTGGGCACAGAGAATCAGAAAATGCCACAAACATTTCCAAGCCTTTTACATAATCTTCATATTCTGTTGAACATAATATAGAATGTTCCTTTAGATGCCCTACAATATGTAATCCATGAATATATTTTTCCAGAAGGCCTCAGCTGAAGAAATCCACTCACTTCTTTTGTCATCCCCTCTGGCAACATGCCCACTTGATCCCATCCCCTCTAATTTTCTCCGCTCTCTCTCTATCCACCTACTCTCATCTTGCCCACCTCTTTAACTTATCCCTTTCTTCTAACGTCTTCCCCTCCCCCTTTAAACATGCTCTAGTCTCCCCCATCCTTAAAAAACCTAACCTTGACCCCACTTCACCCTCCAACTACCGACCCATCTCCCTGTTGCCCTTCGCCTCTAAGTTGCTTGTTTACAAGCATCTAATCGGCTACCTTGCCGACAACTCCATCCTGGACCCTCTCCAATCTGGCTTCCGCCCCCTGCATTCCACTAAAACTGCCCTGACTAAGGTCACAAATGATCTCCTTTCTGCCAAATATAAGGGCCACTTCTCCCTTCTCATCCTCCTGGATCTATCGGCAGCCTTTGACACCGTTGATCACCCTCTCCTGCTCCACACCCTTCACTCCCTCGG
>WWET01001773.1:192952-223858 GCA_011038615.1 Limnodynastes dumerilii | reverse complement strand
CATTCGTAGCGCTGGAAGCGGGCAAAGTGATTTTGTGGCCTAGTGCACCGGAGCTCTGGATAGCACGTCTGGAAGACAAGCCACACCCCCGCTCGAGTCCCACCTGTGGAGGGTCAGGCCAAATAATTTTGCTGCCCTTTAATGACCCTCAGATTGGAAGCTTCCCCCCAATTAATCTTGCTGTGTCTCCCACAGAACATACTTTTTAGTACTGCATATAGCCACAAACAAAAGCAAAATCAAATGTGTCTGGCAATTTTGCAGACAAAGGTAAAAACTGTAACTGTTGCTGTAAAAACTATAACCAAAATACACCAAATATCAGATTTACCTTAAAACAATCCATTTATACCCTAAGTGCAAAAGCAGCCCTGGTTTGTCTCTAGCTGGCCAGCGTGATAGCAATAGAAAAATGCTGCCATCTAGAGGCTGCTAAAGTGCATGCCTGCAACAACACAATTCTTGGAAATCTCATTGCAACAAATGAATTAGTATAACCTGTTAATTTACTTCCACTTATCAGCATCATAGAAATTCATCAGTCACTAAAACAATATTACCTTAGTGTAAACACTGACAAGCAGCCCCCGTTAATCTACAATCATGCTGCAATTGTAAAAAAAAAAGATGCAGACATATATGGCCAATCAAGTTAAAAAAATGTATTATTATTTATTTATTAACAGGTCTATATATAGTGCCAGCAGATTACTTAAACTGGCCACACACTAGACCAATTATTGTGTATTGGGACAAATATATCTCTAGTGTGTGAAAAAGATTTTTTTTTAAATGCAGATATAACGCTCCAAAAAAGCTAGGATCCGATTATCTCATCGATCGGAGTTCATGATAGATAATCAGACCCTAGCAGCGATTTTTGGAGGTGCCTAGTGTAAAATGACTGCTGGACAGACATTTAACACAGAGGGAGAAAGGGCAGAGTGCTGCACAGCCTCACACACTGACAGAGGCAGAGAGGACACCGCGCAGCAGCCCGTCAGTGTGAGTTTTTCCCATTCATAATTTTTTTTTTTTGCAGCCAACCAATTAGCTGGCTTCATGGGTCTCCTGTCAAGATTGACAGGAGACCCAGCCAATCAGGAGAGACTGCAGCCAGCCAATAGGGCAGGGGGAAATCGTCCCGTTTATCGGCAGCCACATGCTGGGAGCGATAATCGCTCTAGTGTGTGGCCAGCTTTACTTACAAATGCCACTGTTACAATAAGCTTTGCCTAATGTTAATGAGGTCACTGGTAGCTAGTGACCAGACAGGCTGCATGAATACATGATTTAGGATCATACATATAGGACCATTCTCTGATAGGCACTGACAGAGATAAGTATCTCTTACTTGCAACTAATCAACGTTTGCATAAGATGCATCATCATAAACCTCTTTTCCCCCTCTTGCAGTATAGATTTCTCACTAGACACGAGGCACATGCCTAGAAAGGCAGTTGCTAAGAGGGGGGAAGGGGGCTGTTTGGGTCCTCAGGCTGGATAACGGGGAACAAAAGTGATGTTTTCACAATCTTACAGAAGGCCAGGACCTAGATAAAACAGTCTCACAGTACACTCTCTTCTGAAGTCCGCGATACAGCAGGTCACTCACACAAAAGGATGATGGCAGGCGGTTGGATTGTCTGATTTTTAAGCAGGTTTAAAAATCATTAAACCTGACCATGTGACTGGGATTGGAAGTAATAAGTGGTCATGTGGGTGTACACACTTATCCATTGTCTGATCAACTGGACACCTGAAAGTCTAATTGGCCAGGAACGGTATACGCGTGTACCCAGTTTAAATCTATAAAGAACAGAAAACAAAGATATTCATTGTTTAGCGATTTTCTTTATTTGAACTTACTTTCCTAATGTCATCTAGAGTGTTGATTTCTGGAGATAAGCCGCCATGTACACACAGGAACTGTTGGTTCATCAGAGCAGCCAAAGGAAGGCAGTCAAAGGCATCCATACAGGCATCATACACCCTCTCAGAATATTTTATTTTACCTTTCAATGATAGGACAAAATCAATTAAATTCAGCAAAAAAAAGTCCAATACTGTAATTGATAGAAACAGCAACAGCCTATTGGTGGAATGTATTATCACTTAGTTGAATAATTGTTATGCATTCTTATTTAAAGATGAATGACAGCAGACAGGCCTATATGTTTTCATGTCTATACACATCCAGTTTCCAGGTAGTCCATAAGATTTTCCAGGGATTGGTCCCAAAAGATTATGGCCCGGATTCACACCAGCGGACGTATTGCACATATACGCCCCTAATTTACCGATAATAGCTACTATGCATGCGTAGTAACTATTTACGTAATCTACGTATCGTTTTGTTACGTGGATTGCGTATATGCGGTCTTTAACACCGCATATACGCAATCTATGTAACAAATCTATTATCTATAATCTATTATCGGTAAATTAGGGACATAGGTGGAATACGTCCGCTGGTGTGAATCCGGGCCTATATATGGCCAACTTAATTGTTATGCTCAAAGCAGCACCTTCGAAATTAATTGCTTTGCATTTACACACTGTAAAGTGATAAATGCTTAAAGATTGTGTTTAAAGGGACTCTACAACTCCATATTAAACAAACAAACTTTCTAAAAATGTTTGATATAATCTACTGTTCAACTCTTAAGCTGGCCAGACACTAGAGCGATTATCGGCCCAAACGCACGATTATCGTGGATTGGGCCAAATATCGCTCTAGTGTGTGCTAAAGATTTTTTTTCTGAGTAGCAATAAAACGTTCCAAAAACGCTCGGGCCCGATTATCTCATCTTATGGAATTCTTGAATGATTATCGTTTACCGTTAGGAAAATCGTGCAGTGTGTGGGCATTTTCGATAATCATTCAAGATTTCCAGGGAGAGAGGGCAGAGTGCTGTAGAACCCCACACACCGGCTGCAGTCACTCCAGCAGAGATTATCGCCCCCAGCCTCTGCTAGTGTATGGTGCCAATATCGGGACCTTTCCCCAGGGGAAAATCGCCCTGTTTATCGGCAGCCACATGCTGGGAACGATAATCGCTCTAGTGTGTGCCCAGCTCTACTAGCATTACAGATGAGGACAATCTTTAAAATGTCTAATAGAGGGCAACAAATAAATCATTTTAGCAAAGAAATGTGGGGGTAGGTGAAGCATTACCAAGAAATGTCATTACTTTACACAGGTTACATGATAGCAGAATAAAAAAAATCTAAAACATTTAACTTGCATATTGAATCTCTCCTACACAAAGTGATTAAATGTGTGCAGAACCAGAAATCAGGGGGTCTCTAGAAACATCATCCATCACTTCCAGTATGTGTACAAGTAGGTGCTGTGACTTTTCCATTCAAGTGGAGACTGGGTTGTGAGATATATATGGTGTGTGTGTGTGTGTGTGTGTGTGTGTGTGTGTGTGTGTGTGTGTGTGTGTGTGTGTGTACATACATACACACACACACAGAATATAGAATATAAAAACATAAATGAAGTAATGAGAAATACATACATTCTTGTTTGAAGGTAAAATACTCTGTTAGATGTCTACATTCATGATTCCCACGGAGTAAAAACAGAGTTTTGGGATACAGGATTTTCAAGGCCCACAAGTACAACACACACTGAAAAAGAACACAACTTCATTGGTAAACTCTTGGATGCCACACAACTTAATACATCATTATTTCCAAATCCTGCCAAATGAATGTATAAAACTGTAACCAGCCAGTGCATCTGAAATGCCCTTTGTATTATTTAGATTTGCATTTGAAATTAACACCAATCCTATTTGATCATTAAAAGACACAAATCATTTTAAAATACTAAAGACTTCCTGCAATTTGATGTTTCTAAGAATCAAAAGTATTTGTCGTTAGCTATAGAATAGTTTAAATCTGGGTACATTCTACAGTATTTTACACAATAATTGACTGCTCGGTAAGGTATCGCTCTCCTGTGTATGCTCCATCGATAGTGTTTTATTATACCAAAGTACCATTTCATTTTGTTCTCTACTTCAATCAACCAATAAATGATGTTGTGCAGATCTATAAGTGTGTACACACCCAACTCTCAGTCCAACAATTCTGTCAATAGTTGCTTGAATAGGGATGTCTTTTGGTCATCAGGACTTACAGTCAATGGCAAAATTACAGATCTCGCATCTGATGAAATTTTCAGTAGTGTGTGCCACAGCATTACACAATAAATAGAACATATTATATATATATATATATATATATATATATATATATATATATATATATATATATATATATATATATATATATATATATATATATATATATATATATATATATATATATATATATATATATATATATATATATATATATATATATATATATATATAATATGTTCTATACACACATACACATATATACACATACACATACACATATATACATATACACACACACACACACATCGGCCACTCACATATCTGTGTACAACTAAATTTGAAATAAATGTTAGGAGTAAACTGCTTTTTTTAAACAAAGGAAACATATACATGGAAATAGAGCGTAGGTTACTGAAATTACTTCAATACTGAAGTATCCTCTGTCAACGTAGTCTCCTAAGAAAAGGTAACGTGTGTTGGCAGGTGATCCTCCCACTTCAAATAACTTCATCAAGTCAAAGAACTGTCCATGGATATCCCCACAAACTGCAAAAAACAAAACAAACAAAAAACAAAAATTTTAATGCAATCAATATCTCCAAATTATATTTTGTATCATCGTCATATATTGTAATTCGTACAACATTAAGACCTATTAACACGGTATTTATTGCGGTGACGTGAGGCAAGTGAGCATGGGATAATACGTACAATGTAATGTAGTCATGGAGAGCAGAGCACTCCCTAAGTTCACTGTGGTCCAGACAAAAGGTCGGGCAGAGTGATGCGAGTGCTGGCAATAAAGATACTGGGTTATTTTCCAGCATTAGTATTTTTTGGGTTGATTAACCTTAAAATTTGAACAATTCCAATTACATTTTAAAATGGTAAGTTAGGATAGTGCATGTTTTCATGTAATCTGGTAGTATGTGAGTCTCTGAATTTTGGATACTCTAGACTGGACCCAGGACTAATAACAGATTCTGTATGTTAGCCTCAGTTGCGGAGACTACTGGAAAGACACCTGTTGTTTTGTTAATTGATCAGACCATATAATTAGGCAACACTTTTGGACCCAAGCACACTTTAATTCATTACATCTGTTATGGCTTCTAATTGCTTAATTCGGGAAGTCGGACTTCATGCCTAGGGAGACATCTGGAAATACTGGAAACTGCTCGACATTCTATGGGAGTATTTAATAGTAAGTATGTCTTAATCCCATTATTACATAAGAAAAGATCTAATGCAAACAAACACAACTGCAAAGGCAATGGGAGAAGCAAGTGTTGCAGCAACATATTTATAAAGAATTCTTTTTACCAACTCTTCTTACCCAGCTGCATTAAGCAGATTAGATAAACAAGAAAAGGAAGGTAACAGAAAGAAGCTTTCAGTGTTTTGATAGCATCTAACCCAAGTGACTCCTGAAAACAATTAGTGCATGCAGACAAAAATCCGAGCACACTGCAATAAACTGCCTTATGTGATTTGAAAGCCTTTAAAACGGCCACAGGGAATATTAAGCAGAAAAGTAGCAGACATGTGTGCATTTACTATGCTTTCAACAGACTCATCGAACGTTTAATACACAGCAACATTCTTTTCAGTTTAACTCTACAGAGGACTGGTATGACCCCTCTTCTCTCACAGACATTCCCGCAATAGTGCTTACAGCCAAAGACATTCCAAACCTGGATATACAGGACATTCTAGAACAAAGTGTCAAGCTATAGATGAAGAGGACATGGTTGTGCCATCGACTATGCAAAATATCCAAACGTGTTTATGAGAATGTTACACGTCCATAACCATTTGTTTCTGAAATTTGTTAAACCGAACAAAAAAATTATTTTGTGTACACAAGATAAAATGATCTTTATTTACCTGTGTTCGAGCACAGGATTAGTGTTGCATGTTGGTAGAGCTTAAATACTGTATCTTTTCTTGTTGACAATAAAATGACTGATGAATTGGGTGATAAGCAGCTTATGTTCTTCCTTCAAAGGCTCCTGCTTCAATCAGCCTAACATAAATGGTTCATCACTTGTGAACACAGGTATTTCCTGAGAAGATTTCTTTCTGTTATAATCTACTTCCTACATTTCCAGGCATTGTAAAAGTGTACAGAAATAAGAAGGAATAAGAAACTGGCAAAAATACTGAACATGATGACAGATAGATAGAACGATAGATAGATAGAACGATAGATAGATAAATCTGATAGATAGATAGAACAATAGATAGAATGATAGAACAATAGAAAAAAACCATCACCCTCCCCTTCCCCTATAATTTGCCTGTTTAAAAAGACATTTGCTTCAAACAAATGATATCTGGCCTGGATTCATCTAACTAACTTGTTAAAAGTTTGAAAAACAACTGCTGTTTGCTGGTGAAGGGCTGTCTTTTTTCACAGCTTGTATTAGAGATTTGTCTTGCTTTTATATAAATTTGCACCCTCTATATCTATATAGTAGGAGTGTGCGTATTAAAGCCTAGCAGCGATCTTGCATTCTATTTGAGAGAGCATGAGTACTTCCATTCTTTTTCTATAGTCGTCTTCTATGATATCAACACTTTTCCTGTACCAGTTTGTTTGTTCCATACCATCTTCTTGGGCCTGGAAGTAGACGGATCTAAGAATTTATGTCTTCCTTATTTCTATATTACTTGGAAGGAAATTTTATAAATACAATCCAGGCTATTCAAACTCTACCAAATGAAGAACAGACTGCATAATTTTAATGCAACATTATAACATTAACTGCTGTCAAAGCACAAAGTCCTGGGCTCAGCACAGCAGCAGATGGCAGACATGCCTTCATAGAAGGAGACAGGAGCTCTTAAAGGCAAATTGTGCTTCTTATGTTCATACTAGTAAATGTAGCATACACTTTGTGCCCAATGGTATGAGTTTGACCCTGCTCACTGGCAGATAGGAATGCAGATGTGCATTTCCACATGCTTCTCACATTGCTTAGAAGCATAAAGCTGAACAACAAAAGGCACATTTTTATCCTGCAATATTTGAATACATACATGTTGCTTTTTCTGAAGCAACCAATTGGAAAATAACAGCATTAGTGACACTGGAATTTAGCAGGTCATCCTGATTTGAAGACTGGGAGCAGCACTCTTGCCACATTCCATTGCTTATGTACTATAATCACTGTTCAGTGTATAACTGTTATTGTGCTACAGAGCCAGGGATTCTACAAAATACATTATTAGAAGATGGAAACCAGGCTAAATGTATCATTTAGCACATGACACTATAAGGTGTGCTAAAAGCCTATAAGCCTGATTTTAAAATCTGTTATGAGCATTCCAAAACAGACTTTAGTCGAATTTGTGTTCTGCCTTTGTTTTCCGATAAGAACGCACTACAGATCTATCCAGACTTTAGAGAAATGCACATTCCAAAAAGTAGGGCCAGGTTGTACTTGCAAGTGGCATGACAATGAGCAGTATAGTTGCATTCTGCTCCCGATGGCTGCACAGTCATTCCTAGGACTCTGAAAACTAAAAGCATAGGCTCTGGCTACGGAATGTCTGCTGGTGATAGGGGAATGAAGTCACATGGATGTATGGATATTGTGACCCTGAGATTTAAAATCATACACATCTACTGCTAAGAGATCAGATTGCATTAGAAACATTTATCACTATCAATTATGTCCTCCCCATGTTGCACAGGTTTCCTCCAGATGCTCCGCTTTCCTCCCACACAACAAAAACATGCTAGTAGGTTAATGGGTGCTGACGGAAAATTAATCCGCGTGTGTGCGTGTAAGTGAGTGAGCGAGTCAGGAAATTTAGACAGACAGCCAATGGGACTGATGCAAATGAGTGTTAAAAATTGTAAAGTGCTACATAATGGTAATGAATATAAAACATAATTAAGCAATTACTAATTATATAGTTTTTGCTGTGTTTTACTTTTTAACTCTTTTTGATATATAAGTGGGGCCATTTACAGCAATAAAACCACTTAGTGATACAGCAACAAATAAAATAAAAAAAAAAGCTTCTAATGATCAGTCATGAGAGCTTTAAGAAGTGCGAAAGAGAAAGGTTTCTAATGTAAAATGCATATTGTGTCTTAATGGGAAGGTACTTTGTATCTCAATACCATCATCACAAGGAGATGATAATGACATTTTAAAATGCTCTGAGAACTAATGTAATGGACTGCATTCACTGAAATACTTGCATGCTTCAAAAGCATTTCCAGAAAGTAGCTCTAAGCATTCTGAGGCCAGCTGAAAGATACCAAGTCTAAATGAACAGTTCAATCAAGTGCTAATGACAAGTAGGATTTATTTGCAGTCAAAACAGTCTCAGCTAATGCAGTTAGGTATAAAAGGGACATGGATGGTATTATAGCAGAAGGTGATTTATAAAATAAAAAATATGTTATTTTGCATCATTTGCTGTGCACAACCTACTTACTGTTTAGCTGGTTTATAAAGTCCATAGCTTGTTCGCATTCAGCTGCATAAATGTTAATGTTAGATACTAGACAGTGCTGTAGCAAATAATGTGGTCAATGCCACTGTGATCCTGATTTAGCTACCAGCCTGTCCCAGCAGCTCTAGGCATTAGACAGAACAATAGGACTACAAAATGGTATGATGTGGGCAAATTTTTAAGGTTGTGAAAAGTTAGACCCAGCCATGCAAAGTATACAATATCTTAAGCTGGGCACACACTAGAGCGACCATCGTTCCAAGCGTGTGACTGCCAATTAATGGGACGATTTTCCCCTGGGGAAAGGTCCAAATATCTGCACCATACACTCTATAGAGGCTGGGAGTGATAATCTCTGCAGGAGATCCTGCAGCTAGTCTATTGGCTGGCTGCAGTTTCTTTTTGATTGGCTTGATCTCCTGTCAATCTTAACTTGAGACCCATGCAGTCTATTAGCTGGCTGAAAGAAAAAAAATATGAATGAAAAAATGATAGTGAGAGGTCTCACATGGGCAGATTGTCCAGCACTGTGTCCTCTCTCCCACTGACTGAGTATACAGCGCTGTATACCCAGACAGAGGGAGAGAGGACACAGCACTGCAGCCCGTCAATGTGTGGTGTTCTGCAGCACTCTGCCCTCTCTCACTCTGTTAAATGTCTGCCCAACAGTTATGAGTATCAATCAGGAATTCTAATCGATGGGATATTCAGACCCTAGTGTTTTTTGAGGGTTTAATAGCAGTTTAAAAAAAAAAATGTTTCCTCACACACTAGAGCGATATCTGGCCCTATCCACAATAATTGTGTGATCAGGCTGATAATTGCTCTAGTGTGTGGTTAAGGGTCAGCACACTAAAATTATACTAGGCAGAGAGGCCACCCTTGTAGAGTTGGATGAGGAGGAGTGGGGTACTTGTCAGCTCATATAAGCTTACTTCCAACATACAATCCCAGCAAATTCAATATTATACATAGATCATAAGTAACACCCTTGTGTAGAACCAAGTATGAAATTACCCTCCCTTCCCCGCTGCTTAAATCTAAAAGTCCCCGAAGAGTGTTACACACCTCTCTTGTGGTTCCTGAAAAATAAATATGTAAGTATACCGATCAGCATACTTACCTATTCTAAAAAGGCTTCTTTTTCTAAATAGCCAAACAGCCAAAAATGAGCTTTCAGCTGTTTCTACTTCTAAAAGACAGCATTTGCGGTGATGGCAAGTACCACTCTAACATGACCCCCTCCATTAGGCACAATACACTTTGCTCCAAAGCTTCTAATTGTCAGTCACCCGGTTTTAACAAATTAACTAATGTTTGAAAAACATTTTTCTCATCAACCCAGGTAGGTGGTTACCATAGTAACTGCCAGTTATAAGCAAAAGAGCAGAGCAATTTGTACCTAATGGAATGGGTCAAGATACAGAGTCAGCTTTTTGATATTATACTGCCGCAGTTGCCTGTCATGTCTGGCTGATAGCACTCTTTTACACTCACCAATCTATGTTTACAACAAATCAGTCATCTCACACCTACAAACCAACTGAGTGCACTGCAAACGACATAGTATTATTGCTATGGGTGGGGTGTTTTAAAAAAGGTACCAGTAAGTAATAATGTTATTTGAGTGCTGATGGTTTTGTTTATTTAAACAGGTGTATGTTGGAGGAGATATTGCTAGGCATGAAAAGGGGAATGTGAAAAGGGTCTTGGACACACATAATTAGTCCAAGTGTCATAGTTCCATGCTACAATTCTGATCCATGAAAGTCAAAAGGGGAATTCTTATTTTTTGCCATTCTGGTCACAGTACTGGAGTTAAAGTGGTTATTAGTGGTGGATTACCCACTAGGCACATGGGCCCTGATTCAGAGATTGAAAATAAGAATTTAAAGTTAGACCTGGGCTAAACCATGTTGATTTCAGGGGAGTCAAATTTCATTTGTTGCAACAGTATTATAGTTAAAAGGTGATGTTTCCCAGCTCAAATCTAATTAGCAGTTTAAAAGTGAAGCTGATCAGGTATCTGTGTGCAATAAGTAAAAGCAAAGCATTCTCCCTGCATGCATAGAATAAAATTAACTTGACTCCCCCTGAAATCAAAATTAACTTGAATCCCCCTGAAATCAACATGGTTTTGCCCAGGTGTAACTTTAAGTTCTTATTTTCAGCCTCTGAATCAGGCCCATGATGCACAGGCTTAGTACTCCACTGCTAAGGGTGGACCAGTTATCTGTTTTATATACAATGCTGCAGTGTTATTTATATGATACAAAGAGAAAGATTTAAAGGACACAAATTAAATCATATTTGTGTACTTTATTGGTCTTCTTATTTTGAGTAGTGGGGTGACACTTTGAAAGGTGTAAACTAGGCGACTTGTAGCTTTTAAATTTTAGTTTAGGTTTAGTTCTAGAGCTAGCGCCCTCGGGTTTTTTCTTGTTTGTACAGTGTTATTTATATGTTTATATTTAACTTTCTTTTATTGAAGCAGCAGGTATACAATAAATAAACATCAGTATACAATAGACAGGAGCTGCTACACAAATAAAATAAAAAAATGAACAATGAAGTATGAATGTAATGTTACAACAGAATTATAGAACAGTAAATATAAAAGGGGGTGGGGGGGAATGGAAGATCACCAAGCAATTGTTCTAGAACAGCAAGTAAAACGTTGGAGATGCACGGGGTGGCCAGGTCATAAATAGTAATAGCAATGGAATAACTATCATGGAGGTTGCATGTTTAAGCTCAATTGGGGGTGGGAAGGAGATTGTAAGTTGAACCAAGGGGACCACACCTTGTAGTAGGCCTCCTCTGTGCCTCTCAGATCGGCCCGTGGTGTACCCCAAACGGACGATAGTGATGATATACCCAGGAAGGATGATTCAATGTCCACCCAGGCTAACTTACCCGGGGGGGCATAAGAGGCTACAATATGGCTAAGCTGGGAGGCTTGGTAATTTAATTTGAGGACAGGGAAACCCCGACCTCCCAGAGTAGTGGGTTTTTTAAGTAGAGCTAAGCGGGTTCGGGGAGGCCGGTGGTTCCACACAAATCTGACCAGAAAGCGCTGAATAGAAATAAGCGTAGTGTTCAGGACTTTTACTGGGAGGGTTTGAAGGGTCATTTTATGATCCTGCCCAGCCACGACAGCACCAGATGCCTCCAGGAGTAAAGATCAGAGTTAATCCAACCTAAGAGGGCAGGGTAGTTAGCTTCGTACAGAGAATGATAGGAGCTCGTCAGAAAGATACCTAAATAGCGCATTTTAACCTTTTGCCATTTAAAGTGGAAGGTGGATGTAAGATATTGACTCTCAAGGGGGGAGATATTTAAAAGGAGTGCTTCAGATTTAGACATGTTAATTTTGTATCCTGACAGTTGCCCGTACTGTTGAAGGACAGCGAATAAATTTGGGAGGGAGATACGCGGGTTAGTTAGAGTTAGCAGCACATCGTCCGCAAAAAGGGAGAGTTTATAATCTTGCCGGCCAATTTGGATTCCAGTGATGTCTGGGGATTGACGAATAGCTGCCAGGGGTTCAATAGCCAAGGCAAAATTAAGGGAGAGAGGGGGCAGCCCTGTCTGGTGCCATTTCTAATATGTAGCAGCGGTGAAGGGGAGCCGTTTACCATTACTTTCGAAGGACAGGAGTACAGTGACCTAACGCCATCTAGATAAGGGCCATGAAGGCCAAAGCTTTGCAGGGCTTGATCCAAAAAGCCCCAGGAGATTCGGTCGAACGCTTTCTCAGCGTCAAGAGACAAGACCACTGAGGGAGCACCCAGAGATTTAGCAATACGTATCATGGACATAGCTCGACGGGTGTTATCTCTGGCCTGTATCCCCGGGATAAAACCTACCTGGTCATAATGGATCAGGGTTGGAAGCACCGCGTTCAGTCTGGTGGCCAGGATTTTAGCATAAAGTTTTATATCTAAATTGAGCAGGGAGATCGGCCTGTAGCTCGCGCAAAGTTGGGGGTCTTTTCCCTCTTTAGGGATAACAATTATTCTAGCCTCCAGGGTCTCAAGGGGCACCAGAGAGGGCTGCACTGAACATGGAGTGGAGGTGGGGAAGAAGGAGGGGGCGAAACGTTTATAATAAGCAGCAGAATAGCCATCAGGGCCGGGTGATTTACCTATTTTCTGCGATTTGATTGCTTATGAAATCTCCATCGAGATCTCCCTGTTCAGAGAGGCAGCTTTGATCAGGGCAGAAGGCTGGGAGGTTAACCTGGTTAAGAAAGTTGTTGATTAAGGTATATCTAGGACTGGGTAATGAAGGAATCGCCGGGGGGGGAGGGGGGGATTATAGAGATCATGATAGAATTGCTGAAAAGCCGACTGAATGGCTAAGGGATCATGCAGGAGGATACCAGTGGGCGATCTAATAGCCAAAACATTATGGGCCACCAGCTTGGAACGTAATTTGGATGCAAGTAACCTGTCCGCCATATCCCCCTTCTCGTAAAATGATTGATTGAGCCATCTTAGTTTATTGGCTGCTTGAGCGGAGAGGAGGAGGTTAAGTTCGCGTCTAAGAGAGGCAATGCGGTCAAGGAGGGTTGGGTCCTGGGAGGCCTTGTGTGATGACTCCACAGCAACCAGCGCATCAGTAAGGTGGGAGATTTTAGCCAGGTACTCGCGCTTGTTTCTAGTAGCAATAGCAATGAGGTGACCTCGTATTATGGCTTTATGAGTGTTCCATAGGGTCATGGGAGAGGTAGACGAGGGGGAATTGAGCTGAAAGTATTTCTCCAAGGAGGTATTAAGGCTATTAAATTGGACCTGGTCACGTAAAATAGATTCATTAATGCGCCAGGTGGAACGTGGTGGTGAGGATAACGGGCTTGCGAGGTCCGCTGCTACTGGGGCATGATCAGACCAGGTACGGGGGAAAATATGGGCATTAGAGAGTTTACCAGTGAGGCTGAGCAGAACCATATCAATACGGGAGTAGGAAGAGTGGGAGTGGGAGAAAAAGTAGTAGTCGTTGGCTAGGGGGTCACGTACACTCCAGGAATCATAAAGGTGGTGGAGTCTCAAAGTCGCGGAGCGCCCTGGAACTAAGCGCATCTCTCAGGTCCGTATGGTTTGGGTTGGGAGTTAATCTATTCAGGGAGGAAAGATGCACAGAGTTAAAGTCACCTGCTACGATGAGTTCCCCCGATTGAACCTGGGACAAAAGTGACTCCAGACGTCTAAAGAATTAGGGTTGGCGAGTGTTCGGAGCATAAACATTTACAAGTGTACACGGGAGATTATTAAGTGAACCCACCAAAATTAAGTATCGCCCATTCACGTCGCGGTGGACCGCCTCAGACTGGAAGGTGACACTTTTAGAAACAAGAATGGCAACTCCCCGCTTCTTCTGGCGGTGGTCGCAGGCATGGAAAGTAGTTGTAAATAGACGAGAGCGAAGCTCAGGGTTGAGGCGTTGTACAAAGTGAGTTTCTTGAATAAAGGCAATATCTGCCTGTTATTTATATGATTATATTATTTATTCCTACTTCGATATGTTCAAATTATCCCACAGGTGATGTGATACGATACAGAGCCCTATAATATTATGGAGGGGGTAGGGGGATATAAAGGTCTATTATGGGGATAATGTGAGCACAAATAAGGAGGAAAGAAACACTATTATGTGGAATATATAATATGCCCCATCTTTATTTCTCTTTAAATGTGCACAAATTATTCCCCATAATATGCCTCTATTTACCCCCATAATGGAGTCTAGGGGCAGCATGACAACTAAATTGGGCCTAGCTGTTATACCAACTGTAAGGGACTTTGTTAACACCCAAAACTATACAATAAAAGATCTTTATCAAAAGGCATCTGGACAACAAAAGGGCTGCAGAAGTTTGTAACACAGACGATCTAGTATTTCAATAATAAAAGGAGAAGAAGAATTATAAAAAGGTAATTTAGTATAGCACAAAAATACTTGCAGGGTAAGAGCTCATCATTTCAGAATATTTGTCTAGTGAATTAAGAAAATATAGGTGCTGGGGCACTTTTTCTTATTTTCTATGAGAAAACAGGTTGTGTTTGATGAAAATGAAGTGTAAAACTGGATAAAAATCACACAGAGAACATAAAGGCCTTGCCAAGTAAATATGTTTACAGCATGCCATATTGACATGCATCATTATCAGTGCATGGTTATTCTTTACATAAGATAACTTAGATGAGTCAAGTCTCCAGCATGATGTTAGAAGCCATGCCATTCACACTACCCACTTTACCTAACCGTGAGAAAGGACTAAACACAATTTATATTTCACATAATATTTTCTCTCTTCTGTTATTTTGTTTTGCTTTTCTAGCAAGCTATTACTGTGCATCCTGGCTTTCATTGTGCAAGCCATAACACGGGGGAAGATGGTTTACCTTCTGTGTATGCATTCAAAGTCATCTGAGGACACAGATGCAGATCAGTAAAACTGGATGAGAAATTCCTGCAGTTAAATTTCCCTGAATCGTGACTTGATTGCAGTTGGGTACAAATGACTGTACATCAAAATTAATGCATGTTACAGGGTCACCTTATATTCTAATTATTTACTATTAACAGACTTGCCTTCCCTTTTTATTGTTAATATTTCTAAATATATAAAGTTAGTGTTTAACAGACATTTTTAAGCTAAAAAATAATTGTATATTTTATGCTAAAACCTTTCATAGTTGTTTACTTTGCATGTAGAGGACCATGTATTTCCCCAGACTGCAGGTGCCCGGAGAGCACAATTAGAACCAAAAATCATGGGACTCACACCCCTTCTTCCCTTGACTTATGGATCAGCCATGCATCATCCACTTCCTCCCCTAATAGTCAGGTTGACTCCCTGCCTCCCCCTGCTGCCATCTTTTATTTTACAAAATTGTTATATTTTTATCAATTCACAACATCTCTCTGACAACAGATGTGTGTGTGTGTGTGTGTGTGTGTGTGTGTGTGTGTGTCTCTGTGTGGGGGTGGGGGATCCAGCCACCTCATGGGTGTGTTGGAAGAGTTGCAAAGCTAATAATTATTTTTAAAATCCTGACAGCTATATCCATTGATAACTTAATAACATGAAGATTTAAGCCCCGGCAGTGCCAGATACTTAAGCTAGTTTTTCCATAAAATTTGGCACTTGGCACGAACAGTCATACTTTCTGAGAAATAGCCCCTCAAAGACTATACCCCCTTCTCATAGAAAGTCAACAGCAAAATGTGGTTTATTAGAGTCAACACAACTCTACCCTTATAATAACAAAGGGCACAGTGGGGGCAGTGAATCTGTGAACAGGGGGCTAATATATATATTTTTAGTTATCTCCATGCGTGCTGAATAAAGGATCGCATAAGGATGGCACAGGAGGAAGCAGAGTCTAACTAGGAGCCTGGTTTTCACTGAAGGCCCTGATGGTGGGGACTTATTTGGCTGCAGTCACCTAACAGGTCACAACCCTAGTGCTAACCTTATGTAGTGGGCCCTCACCACACAATGACACCCACAATTAGAGTAAGATCACCAGACCCGGAATACAGGGCCGAGGAAAGCAGGTGTAATACAGAGAGAGAGACAATGTGCGTGTGTGCGAGAGAGAGAGACAATGTGCGTGTGTGCGAGAGAGAGAGACAATGTGCGTGTGTGCGAGAGAGAGAGACAATGTGCGTGTGTGCGAGAGAGAGAGACAATGTGCGTGTGTGCGAGAGAGAGAGACAATGTGCGTGTGTGCGAGAGAGAGAGACAATGTGCGTGTGTGCGAGAGAGAGAGACAATGTGCGTGTGTGCGAGAGAGAGAGACAATGTGCGTGTGTGCGAGAGAGAGAGACAATGTGCGTGTGTGCGAGAGAGAGAGACAATGTGCGTGTGTGCGAGAGAGAGAGACAATGTGCGTGTGTGCGAGAGAGAGAGACAATGTGCGTGTGTGCGAGAGAGAGAGACAATGTGCGTGTGTGCGAGAGAGAGAGACAATGTGCGTGTGTGCGAGAGAGAGAGACAATGTGCGTGTGTGCGAGAGAGAGAGACAATGTGCAGAGAGAGAGAGAGAGAGAGAGAGAGAGAGAGAGAGAGAGAGAGAGAGAGAGAGAGAAAACAAAGAGAGACAGGTATCCCAGAGCAGTTAGAAGACATACCTGCTGCACACACACTCAAAGACAAAACAGACAGGGAAGGACAGACAGGGGAGGACAGACAGTGGGAAGCCAGGATCCAGGAGGACAGACTACATATTACGATAACGTGTAACATGTTTAGAAAATCATTGTAATTTTTTATACAGTGCTGTACAAAGCAAATCCATTCCAATAAGATTTACCTGGCATAAAATACTATATCTGTTTTTAGAAATTATGTGCAACTTTTAGGGGCTTTTTTTTTATTATAGCTCTCCAACAGTGCTTCTGAGCTATACAGACATCTACGTTTTCCTATATGCTTATCACAGTAGCAAATCAGGCATGAAATATAGCTTATTAAACAGGATAGATAAATGGGCATTGACAACATTTATTTCATTTGACGCTGCAGGTGTTCTACCATTTTGTGCACATTTTTAAAATTGATTACATGCCACGTTTTCTCATCAGCGGCTTGCCATGCTGCAATATTCCTCACATAATTAACACATATTTGAAGCTGGTAATACAGAGCAGTCTCTCTGTAATAAGCTTAGGGGAGGATTATAAACACACGACTCAGTATCCAGTGCAAAAGACTAATGTATGAAATTGGTCCAGGCAGTTAGCAGTGTATGGAAAAGGTAGCCAGGGAAAATGAAAGCTCAGAGATGCTTTGACAACTGACTTATGACAGACTGCAATATTTATTGTGGGTAATTTTAAAATTGGCTTAACAACTACTGATTAAACATTACTAGGATACCGCTGAGAGAGTAAGGTTTAAAGAAAAAAAGATTTCAAGGGAAGCATGAGGAAAGAACTTAGTAGATCCTACTTATCCTGAATGAAAGCATAACAGACAAGAAACTAAGGCCCAAAAATAGTGGGGTCTATTTACAAACTTCATTTTAATGCCATAGTGCCAGTTTTGAAATGAAAACTGGCACTATCACATAAAAATTACATTTTTGAGATTTACAAAGCATGCATCGCCATTGAAAACTTCTGTTTCCATGGCAATGCATTTAAATATCACATCACCCCGCCGGGCCAATCTTTTCAGAGCGGGCTGGCCCTTCATTATATTTACAAAGCCTCGGATTGTGGTCTGGCTCAGGCTGACGTTAGGGGTAAGTATTCCAGCGATGTCCCCATATAATCCTCTTTTCCTCCCCCTAATAGCTGTTATTAGGGGAGGAAAAGGAGGTATGTTTAGGGAGACTGCTGGAATACAAAAGCATGTTAAATTAATTAAATAACTTTTTTTATTTTTTTTAAGTTAAAAAAAAAAAAGGGAACAGTTAATACTGTATGGACGACCGTCCAACAGCAAATGGCAAAGTGCCAACATGAATTTCTCACATTGGGGCTTGAAAATTTCAAAGTCCGGAATGAGAGTTACTGCACATGTACAGTATTTAATTCAAGCACCGCATGAATGAGAAGATCATTGCAGGATCTTTAAGGATTGGTAAGTTTTGGTAAATTCTGTGAACGAAGCTTCCAGCCTGAGGCAGCTTTGTACACAGGGAAACTAAGAGTTAAGTAAATATACCCCAGTATAGCCAAAATAAAAAATGCACAAAATTAAACACACAAACATAGAATTTTTAACAATTCATAAAGTTTTTCCAGTGCTTCATTGCTATTTAGATCTGCTATTAGCTTGGGATGTTTTATGATGTAAAGATACCCATAACAATTTGAGTGTGCGAGGGTAAAAATCACACCTACTATATGGTTCACCACTGAGCTTTCATAATTATTCTAAGACAACAGACATGCACAGTGGAGTCTCATTTTGAATAATGGAAACTTGAGCTTATTCATACAAACTATCATTTGTAGAAGTTATATGATATACACAAATATTTGTTTTACAAATAGATACTTTGTTGCCTTGCTAAGCAATTTTGCTTCAGGGATTTCCATGTATCCAGTCATGAATCCCAGAAGATAGCTTTACTTAAGAAACAAGAAGTATGACACAAACCACTGGTGTGCTCTTAAGGCAGCCTTAAGAGGAATCCCCATTAAGATTGGTGCCAGGGTTCGTCACCAAAATTCTTTCGCCCACTCTGGGTTGCTGATTAAACTCTCTCATCTAGAGACGGCTCACAAAATCTCCCCCACTGCTCAAACCAATTTGGAGTTAGATGAAACTCGTAGAGAGTTATTGAAGCACAAGCTTCTTAAGTATGAATCAGGGCCCATGTTGCTAACCATTTTGTTGAATATTATTCCCTCTTATATAT
This sequence comes from Limnodynastes dumerilii, assembly GCA_011038615.1. Taxonomy (NCBI): domain Eukaryota; kingdom Metazoa; phylum Chordata; class Amphibia; order Anura; family Limnodynastidae; genus Limnodynastes; species Limnodynastes dumerilii. Next base: position 204,843 of record WWET01001773.1, on the reverse strand, counting down.
TCTGATCAAGGATAAGGAGTTATTCCAACCAACCCCAGAGTCCATTACTTCATTTCTGGCTGATATTACTCTACCATGTCTATCTGAGGAGGACCAGTTGCTACTGAATTCCCCTTGGTCTCTACAGGAGGTTAAGTTAATTATTAAATCTCTTCCTAAGGAAAAGGTCCCTGGACTTTATATTGCTGATACCTATAAAGAAAATGTGGATCAAATTGTGCCCCCGTTGACTGACTTATTTAACACAATTGCAGATGGGGGAGCATTCCCACTTGAAATTCTTGCTGCTCAGGTTATCACCATACCAAAACCAGGTAAAGACTCCATTGCCCCTCAAACATATAGACCTATTGGCCTTCTAACATAGATTTAAAAATCTATGTAAAATTGCTCGTGAATAGAATAGCCCCCCTTTTACAGTCTCTAATTCACCCTGATCAAATTTATCTTGGGTTGGCAAGCTCGGATATACCAGGCGGGTTATGGATATAGTGGAATTACTTAATGCTAAAGGCTATCAGGAGCTTCTCATCATTAGACACTGAGAAGGCCTTTAACCGCTTGCATTGGGGCTATTATGCAACAGGTTCTCCTCAAATAAGGTTTTAATGATTCTATACTGCACTCTATTTTGACTTTTCTATTCCTTCCCTATAATAAATGGTACTCATCAGGGGTGTCCAACTGATCTTTGCTATGGCAATGGAACCCTTGCCTGAAAATGGTCAAAGCTCATCTACATTCCCAGGTTTCCAGTTGGGCTCCACTGTGCATAAAATTTGTCTCTTTTCTGATGACATTATTATTTGTGTCTGAGCCATTTTCCTCCTTACCTGTTCTACATTCTATTCTAACAGAATTCTCTCATGTCTCTTTATGTAAACTGAATGTGTCCAAGCCCCAAAGTCCTCCCTATCAATCTACCCAATGAAACAGCTAGACAACTCTTACCCATATGTTTGAAAAACAGATTCTCTCTCCTATTTAGGAATTCAGAATCCTTCATCTACTTTCAAAAATTTTTAGACTAATTACGTCTCCTTATTCACTCAACTTATTATTTTAACGAGAGGATGGATGCAACATGAGATCTCCTGGTTGGGGCGTTTAGCGGCCTTTAAAATGACCATCCTAACTAAAATCTTCTACTCTTTTTAGAACTATCCCATAGCTGCTTCCTACCAAACTAATTAAAAAGCTACGAACACTCATGACTTCATATGTGTGGCATAACTCCCCTCCATGTTATCCATTCCTAAGAAAGCTGGAGGTGTATTATTGCCAAATCTGGTTTGCTATCAACAGGCATGTATGTTGGTGCAACTTAGAGATTGGTCACTGCCTAGAGGTTCTAAGATTTGGGTGGACCTTGAACACTCTGTTAACTTATTTTACCCATTAGCTGACCGTCTGTGGACGCCTCAATCGTTGAGGCCTACAGTCTCCCCTCCCCTTCTCTGCATTTCTCATGGGCTCAAAGTTTGGGATAATTGTGTGGTTGCGAACAGATTGTTTTATCTCCCATTTAGTAATTTTTCTTTAGCAGCACTGTCTAAATTAATTCCTAATACTAGCTTTACAGCTTGGAATAAACAAGGTATAGAGTCACTCTCAAAGATTACCCATCCTTATGGCCTCCGCTCTTTTTCCCTGCTACAACTAGAGTTTGGCCTGCCCCATTCCAAACATTTTAAATACTTGCAACCATCTCACTAGTGGGAGACTATAAATCGTAGAAGGGGCCCAATTTCACTTACTCCGGAACCCTATCTCTCTAGCTTAACCAAACCCTTTAAGACAGCTTAAATTGTTGCATCGTCTACACTATACTCCCAATCACCTCCATAAAATATGGCCAAATCAATCTAAACTTATGGCAGCTGTGTGGCAAGGTGGGATATATCATGTTTTCAGGGACTGCTGAGTCATTCAGCCTTTCTGGAAAGAAGTAGCACCACTACTACTACTGTCTAGATTTTTCTCTATCTCCAGAAATTGCTTTATTGCACTTCTACCCTAAAGTCATCAACTATGATTGTCAGTATGTGATTGGCCACATGCTCCTGGCAGCAAAAAGCTCATAAGACAAGTCTGGAAGACCCAAACTACCCCCTCCATATCCAAACTGATAGCCAAGGTTTCACTCTGCCACAATATGGAGACCCCGGGAGTCCCGTATTCCTCCAAAGCTACGTCTCCTTCAATTATATGGTTCAAATAGGCTGAATTAGTCTCTAGAAATTTACAACATTTTAAATACTTGCAACCATCTCACTAGTGGGAGACTATAAATCGTAGAAGGGGCCCAATTTCACTTACTCCGGAACCCTATCTCTCTAGCTCTCAAATAGGCTGAATTAGTCTCTAGAAATTTACACCCTCACTCTAATTCCCCTTCTAGTAGGGACAAATCTCCAGAGAGTGCAGATTAAGATATTGTAAAATAAAAATGTTGTTGGGATAAACTTATCAAAAGTTTCTAGCTTTCTCTTCCTCCCTCTACCCCCCATTCTCTTTTTTAGTAACTGTGGTTATATTGAGTGCATAACTAAGTATACCCGAACTGAATTGTTTTTGAACATTGTGACTCATGCATCCCCTCCCCCTTTCCTTTTTCTATACCTCTTCTGAATTTGTGAAAAAAAAATCAATAAAAATGTAATTGTTAAAAAAAAAGAAACAAGTATGTAAAGCATAGTATATGAAAGAGGAGTAAGTATAGTTTATATATTTTGCTAAGTGTAGGTGGAGGTCCCCATAGAGAGCCAAGAAAATTCTATATATTAATTTTTTTTAATAAATAAAAATGACTGATTTGTACAGTTTACTCTAAAAGGAAAATAACATACCTCATAATAAACGATCTTTAAAATTGTGTTACAGCTATTATTATTCATGTATGACTTATTGGTTAATAAATAATTGAATATATCACCCACCTGTGACTGGAGCATCTATATCCAAGAGGTTTTTTTCCAAGCGAAGAATTGAAGCTCCCTCTGATATTATTCGAAGAGCAACACTTTCTTCAAGTCTGCCTTCTTTCATTAAGTGGGCTTTTAAAACGTCTACTCGTGGTTTGCCGTCATTGTCAAATACTTCTTTTGCTGTAAGCCTATGATTCGGAGGAAAAGGTACAGCTAGAAAAGAAAGAAGAAAAAAATTGTTCTTATTAATGTGAAACAAATATATTTATACATATGTGTTTTCTTCCCATTCCCACCATAGTGCTCCTGTATCTGTCATCCATTTGTGGGCTGACCTCTCTATGTTAAACTGATATTAAGCCTCAATGGCTGTTGAGCTAAATCAAGACAAAAGATTCACAGAGAAACCCCACAAAGTATCCAAGTAATGTACAGTCATTCCCTTTTGAGCAGACAAGATGAATTGTAAGGCATAATGTTTTAAAACTACTTTATAACTAGTTAAAGATGAAAGCTACACACAAAAAAGTCAAATGTAACTTGTTTTTATCTTAAGCAACAGTGGCATACAAATCCATAAGTGTAACACTGCTTTATCTAAGCATCCTATTAACACATCCCTAGCCCAATAGGCAGGAATTACTCTAAATTTCCCGGCTTCTGCAAATGTAAAATGGCAGCAGTTTCAAAACTTGGTCCATTATGCAGTGCTATGCTCTGATTGCAACTCATCCCCTCTGTAGGAAGTGTCATTGCTAGTCTATGTTATAGAAGAGGATTTAAATACTCAGAAAACAAGTCAAAAATCTAACCTTAGGCTACTGCCCAAAGTCTTTAAGACCCACCAACTAACACCAACTTTCACTATTGTGAGACGTATGCAGCATGAATTTATAATAAGATATTCCTGATATTTGACCATAAGGATATCAGCACATCCTATGCAATTCTGTCATGTGTGCCTGCAGATTGTTGCTAAAGCACAAAAATATTTTTTTTTCTAAATACGGTAAATATTTTAGGTAAAAGGTTAATTGTTTTAAATGAACAATCATTAAAACAATTTTTGGATAAAGTTACACAAAAAAGACTTGTTGCTCCATATACACACACACATATCAGTAACTAAATAGTGCTACCTATATATTATACATACATATTTTACATATAGACACAAACACCTAGCTGTATACAACGCTAGAAAAGAAACATGTTGGTCTGCAAAAGACAAAGCAACAGTGCCAATAGATGGCTAAATATCATGGCAAATTAAATTAAGCAGCAGATGTGTTATCTACCCAGTTAAATCTTTTTAAGCTCTATAAAATCATTTCAATTATTAACAAAACTATTTGAGGATCTGCTCTTGGATGGATTTCCTTGCAGGGAGGTTCCATGTTTCATGAACAGAAAAGAACAATAATCAAGGAAGCCATAGAGCAGTCAGCATGCATCACGGCCCAGTTCAACAAGCTAATCCTCCTAAATCTCACTTCAAATGTCTGCTTGTGCACTATTGAGATGCATTTGTTGATGTCATATCAACATAAGACCCAAGCTTAGAAGTGACCTTAACTTTAATTGGACTGTCAAAGATCATGTCACCTTTAATTAGTCATTTCTCTAATCTGATGTCCTTCAAGAGGTAGGAGTAGAGGGAGTGAACAACAAAGTCATCAAGAGATTTATTTATCCAACAAATTATATTCATTATGATATGTTTATCTGCATGGCAAGAAAACCACAAAGCACACACCTTATCTGCAAAACATAAAATGAAAGTATGTGCAATACTTTGCTGCTTCAAGTCGTCTCTTGCCAAGAGCAATATTATCATCCTGTCTTTATCTTGGAGATTTGTCCACTGTTTTCCAGAAAGGGATTTTCTGAAACAATGCTTATCTGGGTGATTTAATAGGTTTGATCATATTAACAGTCAACATAAAGTAACAAAGGGATAGACATTTGCAAGTATGGTCGCCTTCTAAGGTATAAATTCCCAATTTTTTTTTTAAATGAATTTCCGTTTTTGCCTTTTTTAATCCTTACTTTACCGGGTGTAGGTCGCCCCTGACAATGGCCCTATTTCAAAAGGGCCGTTCTCTGCCAGCCAGTTTCAAATATGTTGCCCTATCCCATTGGGCACGAAATGCGCGATATTCAGATTGTGCCCAATAGGACAGCTACACTGCAGACATTTGATTCAGGGCCATGGAGTATACTCCCAACAGAAAACAGGAAACAGGTATTAATACAAGCATCAGGGTTGTAGCATTATTATTACTATTACATGTTTTAAACATCATGTATCCAAAATACATGAGACTGGGAAAGGACCTGAAAACTAAATACGGTTTTGTTTTAGGTCACATTCAGGCAAAAAAAAAATGAAACAAAAATAAGCAAACTGAAATGGAACGCTGTCTTTTGTCTATAGCCTTCAGGAAGCAAGCATCAACATTGTGTACTGTATGCACCCACAGAGCATTTCCTGGGCAGAAACTCCAGCTTTAAATATACTTTCAGATGTAGTCTATTTATAACAAATCAAGCAAGGTAAGGGCTGGAAAATAAGGCAACAAAAAGAAAAACTGCTCTGGAAGAATACCTGCTCACACACTCAAATACATTTAGTACTACAATAAAACAGATTTTCAGCCCCCTCAAGTCATGTTTCACAGATATGTAGTTTTGCTCTTTTTATCTCAATACTGCCAGTTAATTGAAATACTTTTTGAAAAAGTTGTGCACTGCACACAGCTTGGAATTTTACACTAAAGTGAATAGGTCATAATTAAATAGTTACCTTTAACTAAAAAAATTAGTAAACACTTTTTGCATTTTGGATGGAAAACTAAAACATGACTGCAGGAATTATATTTTATTATATAACTCTAGATTCTGGCTCAGCTTTTCCTCCAATTCCTTCATTATTTTAATTATTATCAACAGGTTTATATATAGCGCCGTTATATTATGCATCGCTATGCAATTATAAATTATCATTATAAAACAAGGCTGAGCAGTAACAATCACAGACTGAATGAATGGGCCCTGCTAGCATACTTACAATCTATAGAACATTGGAGGATTGATACATAAGAGGAAATACTATATATCACACAATGAGCCAACCAGGTTGGATTATAAAAGTGATCTTGTATGATTCAGTAACACAACAATAAACTTATATCAGTAGTGTTCTTTTAAGCTAAATGACCTGCCTATTTGCATGACTTCATAAGGTCAAGAGGTACAGGGGTCAGTGCTACTGACCCTTTTAGCTTATTTCCTTAAAAATCATACATATAAGGTGTGTAGCCACTGGTATCAAACTATACAAAACCGCTGCCAGACTTTACTCTTTAAAGTGTTGAATATGTGAGAGACACCTGTACACTCTGTACCAATAAATCTTTCCCCATAACTTACTGCTGTACCAATATGTGGGACTACTACACAAAAATGAATGGAGAAGATTACACTGAAGGTTTGGACAGCGCACACATAAAAGATTTCCACAGACTAAAAGTGACATTGCTGATCTCAGAAATAAGCCTGTTCTAAAAATCTAATCCCATGATGAAATGCTGCTTCAGACAATTCCGCAGCATCGTGGGACAATACAGGCTGGTAAGATGATGGAGCATTCCATTGAAAAATCAGATGAATGTTTATTAATTTGTATTAAGTCAAATAGTCAGCTGACCTATATAACTTTAAGTCACCTTAGAAATGTCCACTAAAATGTGCATTAATAAACAAAGACTTTCTTGCATGCTGTCTATTCTCTACTTAAGACCTCACTGACAAACATTACTGCTTCCCTGACTTATCAGCTCCGGGTTGTGATGGCTGCTTGAATTCCATGTTTTCCCAGCATGAATTTGCTACACTTCATACATTATTCATTACACGTGCTGTGGGTTGTTCTGAGGAATCCTCTGTCAGCATTTGCAGTACAATTAAAATGTTGCAGTTCTAGCATATCTCCTGACAACAGTGCACTGTGACTTCTGTATTCATTCATGGCCTTTACAAGACAAAGAAAATTATTTCGTTTTCTCAGGTTTCAAATAATACAATAAAATGCTTAATTATTTTATAAAAAAAAATATATACATCAAGCAATATTAATGCTTTTCAAAAACCACCTAATTAAAAGCATTTTTCTATCAATTTACAAAGCAAGGAAGAGTCATCAGAATGTTAAGCTGGCCATACACTAGAGCGATTATCGACCCAAACACACAATTATCGTGGATTGGGCCCAATATCGCTCTAGTGTGTGGGAAAGATTTTTTTTCTAAATCGCGATAAAACGCTCCAAAAACGCTAGGGCCCGATTATCTCATCAATCGGAATTCCCGATTGATAATCGGACCCTAGCTGCGATTTTTGGAGGTACTTAGTGCTCTGACCTCTCTCCCTCTATGTAAAATGACTGCTGGACAGACATTTAACACAGGAGAGAGAGGGCAGAGCGCTGCAGAACCCAACACACTGACAGACTGCAGCGCTGTCTTCTCTCCCTCTGCCTGCGTATACAGCGCTGTATGCCCAGACAGAGGGAGAGAGGACACCGCGCAGCAGCCAGTTAGTGTAGTTTTTCCCATAGATAATTTATTTTTTATTTATTTTTTTTGCAGCCAACCAATAAGCTGGCTGCATGGGTCTCCTATCAAGATTTGCAGGATAGGCTAGCTGCAGGCTTTCCATCAGAGATCCTCGCCCCCAGCCTCTGCTGCGTATGGTGCCGATATCGGGACCTTCCCCCAGGGGAAAATCGTCACATTTAATCAGCATCCACATGCTGGTTTCTTTTGGGTTTATTGCATCACATAAGTTCTAAGGTTTCTTTACTTTATCCAGAGCAGAAGCACAACACATCCTAATACTCTGTAGAAGGGTGTGATCTTACACTGTGTCCTAATATAGTTACAAATTTGTCCATCCTCTTCAGAGTCAACTGCCAACCAGACTGCCTGCCACTCACAAAGGTGCTGCATGGCGCCAGAATCGGCAGAACATTTGGACAAATCAATTATGGTCAGGTGAATGGCGGTTAGATTGCATGGGTTTTAAAATCACTTGACCAGGTGCAATTGTGTGAGAACCAATACGCATCCAATCTGATTTCCAACCAGCCTTTTATCCCTACACTGAAGAAGTGTCTACCCAATTATACACTTCAACAGGAGAAATCAGAATGTAAACAGTGTGCACAGAATTGGGGCAGAACAGTGGCTCAGTAAGTAGCACTTGTGCCTCAGTGCTAAGGTCAGGAGTTTGATACCCCTAGGCCTTAGATGTGGGGGTTTGTATGTTCTCCCACATCTGAAGGTGCTATATAAAAACATGTTAAATTAATAATTATAATCAACATAGCAGAATGACTGCCTTGGTTTGAGTAGCTGAGTCTACAAATGTAGAACACAAAGTTCAAGCATCCTTCTACCACTTAAGTAAGCTAAGCCTGTGAGGCAAGTAAGTAGAAATCCTCAGAGAGTGGCATTCTCTATCATTATTTTACTGTTTATATCTCTAACTGCTCACCATTGTTAGGCATGTCTTTTCAGACCTATCTCTCAATGTCAATGTAATACAAAGGAGAAAGATGATATCTACTGCATGCTGTGCTTATCATCAGAGGGTACAAGCCTGTGCCATGTGAGTGGCAGCACACAAACATCCTGGCATGGTTACAGAATAGTGTGCAGATGTAAAGCAGCAAGGTGCTGTGCTTCAAATCACTCAAATAAATAACACACAAGAGATAAAAAATAGTCACTGATTCGTTCTGTAGTTTTAGAACTGTAGCATCTATAAGCATGTCAAATCATCAAGCTTATAAACAAAATATATTATGCCATTTAATAAAGAATTATGATGTGCTGTACATGTAAATTAGTTATGGATAAACTAGATCTCCTTATAACATTACTATATTTCTATTCAATAAAATTCTCGTTCAGGAGGCTCCACAAATAAAATTAATTGCGTTGTGGATTCAATTTCGCATCTATTGACATGACCTATCGCCCATCTCAAGTGTACAAAAGGTGTTTGTGTAATAAGAGTAAATATGTATTCATCTGAACATAGGATCGCTGTAGAATTTAAAAAGTAAAATGTCCATTTCCTCAACATACAAATATCACTCATGAACTTGTGAGTAAAATTAGGTCTAGGGTACCAAAGGTGTTGTTGAGGTAGCAGGGCAGAGGCCCTCATTCCCTAGGTTCTTTTTTTGACTTCTGAGGAAAATTAAAAGGTCCACCAAGCTGGGCTAACCTGAACCTATAAGATCTTTATCCTATACCAAGAAAATTATAGTTCCAAGAAGCTTGGAATAAAAAATACCTCTTGAAAAATATCCAAACAATGCTCCCAACACAGTCACAGTGATTGGAGCATAAAACACAGACTTATTTATAAAAGGGATGCTAATAATGACTTGAATATTCAATCCACATACCCATCTTCTTCACTTCATGCCATGTCAGCGTACTGCATTTTCTTTATTACCCAGAAAACTGGGATAGTCACAACAAAAGACAAAGAAAAAATATCTTATGAGAGGCATTGACTTTTCCCCTTTGTAGTTATTTTAGACAAGGCTATTGGAGAGAGCAGCAATGTAACAAAGAGATATGACAATAGGAGGCAAAAAAGTGGCTGATCCAGACCTGAATGTAGGCCCAAAAGCGCAGCATAAATGCATGTGATTCTGCACTAGGCATGCTTAAAAAATGTGCACACAATTATGCAAGTCAGTGTATTACCGTTTGTACATTAAAGGGCGTTTTGAGTGTCTGAAAATGCACATATTCAATGTACAGTAAGGGTGTGGTCACACAACTTCACCCTATCCAGTCCAGATCCAGAATAAGAACGCATAAGCTATGGATAAACCGTGGCACCAGTCACACATCCTGTCTTAGTCTAGGGGCTATTGAAGACCGACATTGCATGAGTATTTAACATTCCAAACTCTATACAAAATGTACGGGAATGGTACCAAGGCACTGTGTTGGCTTAAAAATAAAAAATAAAAATGTATTTCATTCATAACTGTTTTATTGTAGTTCCCTGCATTTGTGTTTGGATCGCTGAGAAAAAGGACTGTATCTGGTTACACAGTTCCATTGACCTGTTCTGCTTTGTGTTTATACGCAACATCACATACTCGCCTCATGATCCTGAGCTAATGTTGCCTGCACCTTGTGATTCCATATAGACCTCCCATTACAAGTTCTGTTTGCCGTTACGAAAATGAAATTTTTTAAATAGATACAGCCAACAGCTAATTGTCGTCTGTCTTTATTTTGAAAATGTCACCGATTAGAACGTTTTTATATAATGAATGGGTAAGAATTCCAATTCCATTTTTTGGAAACTTACCCGTTGATTAGCTTTCCAACATCTGGACCCGCTGCAGCACCCAATGGTACCTGACAGGTTAGTGGACTTTGGCTGCCGGGAAAGGAATAGAGCTTACAAGAGAAGCCTTAAAGTTAGGCTGCAGAAAGGGGATGGAGTGTAGAAGGGGAGTCTTAGGTTTAGGCTGCGGGGAAGGGAGTCTTAGGGGTATATTTACTAAGGTCGATTTGGGCCAAATCGCCTAAACTCCTGAGACTTTGCTGGCGATTTTGCAATCGCCGTATTCACTAAAGACAAAGTCCCGGGACTTGACCCTTTGTCCAAATCGTCAAGGCAAACATCGCTGGACAGAAATCGCCCAGATGTTTGTCATATAACATATACAAATCGGCGTATTCACTAAAGGCCATTTGTCTAAATCGCCTTTAGTGCGACGGCAAATCACTGAAAATAAATTTGCCTGCTGTGTTGGGCGCTTTTAATGAAAGCGCCTCACACAGAATGAAGATCCTCGTCACCTTGATGGAACATCTGGGTCCGGACCTTGCAGTTGTAGACGTCCCGAACCTTGCTATTCTTCTGCGCCGCTACTAGAGGGCTCACTTTTATAGAAATCCTGACGTCATTTGCATTGTGGGCCTCTAGTAGCCGCTCTAGTGACCATATAGTCATTAATAGCGGTGCAGAAGAAGAGGAAGGTTTAGGACTGCAACTGCAAGGTCCGGACCCAGAAATGCAAGGTGACAAGAATCTTCATTCTGCAAGAGAAGTAAGGAAGGAATGAAAGAAGAAAATACAAGTAAGTCTTCCCAAGGCGGAGGACGTCTTAACGGTGAGTATTAAATATTTCTTTATTCTTTATTAAAGACTATGTTACACATAAGAGGTTTTTACCTGTATTTTTATTATATTATTGGGGGACATATTATGCATTTTTCTTGAGTTTTACTGTATGGCATGTATTGTAATGTATGTACATTGTGCTTATATGTGACTATGTTGTTGTTTTTTACACCATACACAGCGCAGCATGTTTAGAAGGCTTACCATGCTGACGCTGATATTACTACCAGGCTTAGAAATGCTGAGCCTTGTAGTTCTATCAGCGCAGCACGGCTAAGCCTTTCAACCATGCTGCGCTTGCCTTTTTTGTCACAGAAAGCAACGGCGACTTTTTAAAGCGCAAATCGCTGTGCTTTTCTATAGAAAAGCACAACGATTTACCCCTTGCTAAAGCGACGCTTATCGACTGCGATTAAAAATCGCATAGGAAAAGTGCCCCCTAATCGCGGCAATGGCTGGCGATTATGTAAATGAGGCCCTTAGGGTTAGGTTGTGGGGAGAAATGGATTAGAGAAGGGAAAGGTTAGGGTTAGGATGCGGGGAAGGTTAAGGTGACAATTGGTATAAGGGTTGGGGCTGGGAAAATACTAACCAGTCGGCTATGGGGATTTCTTCTGGGGATCTTCGATTAGATGACTCCAGCAGGGCAGAAACATTTGCTGTCAGTGGGATATTGCAAATGGGGTGCCAAAAATGTCCCTGTAGTTAAAGGGGCATTCTCAGCGGTGAACCCCCCCC
>WWET01001773.1:175378-192947 GCA_011038615.1 Limnodynastes dumerilii | reverse complement strand
TCGGGCGCACCCCCCCCCCCCCCAATTACTTACGTTTGGATTTACAAAACGCACGATGCGTGCCATTTGGTGTTATGGTCTAGATAAGCCCCTAAGAGTGCAAGACTTCCCCCTACAGCACAGAGAACCCGTGTGAGCCAATCTTTACACTGATAGGTGAAGATGTATTAAAGTTATAGAACAGCAAACATTACACACTACTTTAATGCTTGGCTTCAAAATGCAACTACAACCAAAATACAAAACCAGTCAAATGCAGAGCCATCTTTACATGACAAACATATAAACCTGGTAGGTGCTGTCCATCAGCATCACATTCCCACCACTGTAACAGAACCCTGTGCGTAAAGTTATGTTTCTAGGGGATATTTTCATGTTAGCATAATGACTGTATTTCCCAATAAAACACTGCTGTTTCGTTTGATTGCTAAAATTTACTTAGCAATATAATTGGTTATACTGATTAAGATAAATAAAATAAATTGATCAAAGTTGGTGTAGTAGATATAAAGCAACTCACAATTTATATTAAACAATATTTAAAACAGCATGTATTGTACTTGCAATACAGTCTGGATTTTAGTTACATGGTCAAACAAAAAGGTACAATGCAAGTCAAACAGAAAAGGGTATTTATATCAATGCCCAAAATAGAGTGCTTTGTGTCTTACTTTAGTCCCTGGGCTTCATATTTAGAACACGTTATCACTTTGAAACATAAGATGTTTGCTCCGTAGCAGACAATGGCACAATAGCAAGACATCTGATCTATTACACTTCCCATTGTGCTCAATAAACATATAGAACAATCAGCTGGACAAATTAGGTTTTCTTCTATTCATGACAACAGTAATTATTTACTAATACTAGTTAGGACAAATCCACAAACCAGGAGGAATTAAGGAAATAGAGGAAAATTATTTTTAACATATATTCTAGAGCAATACTTCACAAATGAAATTGTCATACACACCCCTAATCTGTAGACACCAGGCTTTACCACAACACTACATTAATTTTCCCCAACAAATAGGTAGATTAAAATCCCCAAATTACCATTTGTATCAACCCGGGATTAGAAGTAAAATTTGCACAGCAAAACTCAAATTCAGTTGTATCTCATCTGTTTCACTGTACAGTGGTACCTTGACTTACGAGTTTAATTTGTTCCGTTATTGAGCTTGTAACTCAAGTTGCTCTTATCTCAAATCAAATTTCCCCATTGAAATTTATTGAAATGCCATTTATCCGTTCCAGCCCTTAAAATGCCACTGTGGTATTTTTTTGTTACGTGTTTTCAAATAAGAAAATGTATAAATAACCAATAATGTATAACAACATCATCCCCCATCATGTCTGTCCAGCACCCATCATTCCCCATCATGTCCAGCACCCAGCATCCCCCATCATGTCTGTCCAGCACCCAGCATTCCCCATCATGTCTGCCCAGCACCTGTCTCTCCACTTCCCAGTATCCCCCATCATTTCTGTCCAGCACCCAGCATCCCCCATCATCCCCATCATGTCTGCCCAGCACCCATGTTTCCATCATGTCACTAATGCAGGTCCATGGAAATACTACTATGACAGCTAGTTAATATGCAAAGGGGAGAGGATCTTGTGGAGGGAGAATTACAGTACTTACTTTTGAATTCTTCTCTTCTGCTGTCTCCTGCCTCTCCTACGCGGCGGGCTCTGCTTGATTGACGCTGATGTGACCTCAGGTCACTCCAGCGTCAGGGGGAGGCGCTGCTGCACTGCATCTGCCTGTCACACAGGCAGAGCAGAAATGAATGGACGCTGCTGTGAAGCTCTGTAAGCCTCTGAAGCCTGCTTGTAAATCAAATTTCACGACCGAGTGATAACTCGTATCTCGGAAAACTCGTACATTGGTTCACTCGTATGTCAAGGTATTACTGTATAATAATATCCAAAGATCAAATTTGCCTTCTATATCATGTAATCCACATCCATAGTCAGATCCCAGCCGTATCCCGAGTCTCATGCAGGTGAGATGAGGCCACTACATTTACACATGGACTTAAGATAGCAGGAACCTACTTCAAGTTTTCCATACAGTCCCCATGTAAAATAGATGGCTTGGAGATCTGGATATGGCATAAACCAGCCCTGTACTCTACAATTACATAGCAACCTCTTCCAACTAATGTATGTCATACGCTTCTCTCCCTTTCCCACCCACCCATTGGAAAGACGTCAATGGTGGAAGTCTGGAAGTCTAGGCCCATGCTGGAAGACTGAAGTGGGCACATATTACAAGCTTGACAGGACAAACTAGTTCAGGAGCAATTGCGTTGATTTTATGATCTGGGGATTCACGTGAGCAATGAGCTCATTCATGACTCAGTAATACTACCAGTCAAATAACACTAACCCATTGTGTGGACAGATGTATGGCCTGGATGTCTGGATTAGATATTGAATTTTAAACTGTAAGCAGTTCATTGCTAAATGTATAGAAAAAAAAAAATCTCACAAACAAGATTTGAGAAAAGATAATATTCTTGTGTAACAACCCATGCTATAACTTAAAACGATTCAATGAGAATCCTGGATTTCTAAGGTATTGGGCCCAGTTTGGAGTTTACATGGTATAGGTTAGGAGAAATGCCAATGCATACAAGGTATGTAATATGCACATAAAGAGTGCACATGTTTTACAGCCCACTGACAAGTATATTTTTCCTTTTAAACACATAATATATATGTATAGCAAGGGTCAAAACCTTGTCTGATTTCAGTGCTCAGCCACACATTGTATACTATGTGTGGTCCATTCTGCTCTGATGAATTCCTCACAGAAGGCACAAAAAGTCTGAATGGAGAATTATGCAGCTTAAACACGGATCATTAACCTGGGATGCTCAGCTTGCAGGGAGTTCCTCCGTCCAAGGGCTGTGCATGTTCTGTGAGGAAATCGGTGTATAGTGAATTATAATGTCACACCTGTGTGACCGAATGAGACTGAAGAGCAAGTTCTTTTATAGAAAAGAGGGTGAGAAATATGATTTAGAAGGTTGAATTAAAGCAAAAGAATCAAAGTCGTTACTTAGTTCTCTTACATGTATGATATTTATTTAGTAATTTACTTACGAATACTGTTTAAAGATTGCCAATTATTGTTGTATAGTCTTTCCTTTGCTTCTCCATCTATTCTATTCATTCAAGGATCATCCAATGTCCACAGATAAAGGAAATACTATATTATTTTCCAAAATAAGATGTGGAGTAAGTGCATAAACAATTGTTAAGTAAAAAGAACAAGTAAGTAATAACTTAATACTCCTTCATCTAAAGCAAAATTGTGTAATGAAACTTTATTAGTTCATTTAGCTCTTCATGCACACAGAGCTTCCGCTACACCTTTATTTCTCTATTACACAGTAAAGACAATGTGAGGAGCTGTAAAGTTGCATGGAAGACTAAGTATGTAAGCACAATAATAATGTCAAAAGTCGAACTGTATATAGCAGATGTTAACTGTGCTGGAATCGCTGGTTCAAGGTATTACAAATTAGGGGTTGGGAAACTTTACTATATTTCCATAAACCTTGCTAAGGTTGTGAAAATATACATAAAATATGCTAAATATATTTCAACGCATAATGTGCCTCTCCTTCCTCCTTACACATATTAATAACCGATGTGCTTGTTCCTTTTTTAATTTTCCCATTATTATAGATGTGTAGTAATGCCTGAGCAACCCTGTAACCTAACGCACAGCATAATATGTCAGTGCTTTATAAATAATGCATGATCGCGAGAAATATGTTTAACTGAAGGACTATTTGTTGGCAATACAATGTAGTGCTCGCTAAACATTGATAGTTGGTCTATGAATATCAATAAACATCATGTTCCTTGGCCTATAAAAGTATTTAGACGCTATACGGTGGAAATGCCCCAGGTAAAACTCACACTATATGTAACAGTGGCTGTATATGTTGTAGATGTATGGTTTTATCAATAATAAATAATTGATGCACCAATCTTTTAATTAACAAAGACAAAAAGGGACAGGGAGGCAGTTTAACAAGTAGACCCTGTTACAAGATGAGCGTTCATGGGTTATTCAACACGGGAGCATGAGTTTTGGGTGGAAATACCGTGCAACATCTAAATTATCTAAACTTATCGTGACAATGCATTTTGGAAAGTATAAAAAAGAAGAATATATATTTTGTCAAAAATATGCTTTGTCTTCTACGTATCTCGACAATATATCTATATCCAAGACATGTATTTTTTTTTTTTTTTTAAATCACTCATCCTGAATCGAAAAAAACAATATTTCCTAACTAGATTTATTTACTGTTTAAAATTATAATAAAACTTTCAATTATTATGAAATGCTATTCCAGCAGTATTTTCAATGATGAAGTGTGTTTTTTTTTTTTTTCTCTCTCTCTCTCTCTCTCTCGAACTATTCTGCTCTACAGAACTGACATTACCTGAAAGATCTACAGGGACTCACTCCTGGCAGAGAACAGCAGACAAAAAGCATAAATAGTTAACACAAAGGGTTTCACACACTCTCTCTCTCTCTCTCTCTCTCTCTCTCTCTCTCTCTCTCTCTCTCTCTCTCTATATATATATATATATATAGTTACAACATTTTATGAATTTCAAATGAACTATTCTGCTCTACAGAACTGACATTACCTGAAAGATCTACAGGGACTCACTTCTGGCAGAGAACAGCAGACAAAAAGCATAAATAGTTAACACAAAGGGTTGTTTATTTGCTTACTATAAAAATACCTAAAGCTGTGAACCTGCCTTAAAACACAAAAGCTTTGCATTAGCGGCTAATGATTTTGTTGCAATAGGCACTTTTGTGGAGATCACTAAATGACCATTAGTAAATCACACAGGATATTCCTTGGTCTGTGAGCACTAAGTGAAGGTATAAGATCGGTCACAAAAGCAAGTACCACAAATAAACCCACCCTCACAGTTGGCTGCACACTATGCAATTATCAGACAGTTTAATCTCTTATAAATCGTCTCTTTATTCATGTTTCATTCACTGAAATTAGCAGTTTTTATATTGTGGGTGATTGAAATGTAAAAACTACACAAAAAATGGCAAATGTTCTGGATTCTTCACTGATAACAAGACCAGCTACGATTTTTTTTTAGGTGCCTGGTGTTCTGCAGCGCAGCATCCTCTCTCCCTCCCTGTCCAGACAGTCATTTAACACAAAGGTAGAGAGAACATAGTGCTACAGAACACCACACACTGATGGGCTGCAGTGCTGTGTCTGGGGCAGTGTGTGGGAGCAGTGAGGCATTAGTATGGTGTGGGAGTAAACTGATAGCGGTAGCAGCGGAGGAGAATGGTCTGCACTGTCCCCGCTGCTACTAGACTTCCTTCCTTCACACACTGAACAAGAAACTGCTGCTATTATTGACAGACGGCCTGTGCAGCCAATCAACAGCACAAGCCTTCTATCAATCACAAAAGCACCTCACTCTTCAGCAACATTATCGCTCTCAGACTCTGTAGTGTGTGGTACCAATATCGAGACCTTTCCCTATGAAAAAATCTTCCCATTGATCTGCCATCACATGCTGGAAACCATTTTCTACTTTTCTTTTTCAGAATGGGTGAGTATGCCGTTCAGCATACTTCACCGATTTTCCTTCGGAAAAGACGATATCCCTCTGCCGCTGCTATCGCCGAAAAGGGGCAGGTGAGTAAACTCTCTGTGCGGGGTAGGGAAGGTTAGGGTCAGGCTGTAGGGGAGAGAGGGTTAGGGTCAGGCTGCAGGGGAGGAAGGGTTAGGGTAGTGAGAGGGGAGGGTTAGGGTTAGAATTAGGGAAAGGGGGACTATTACTAACTTTTTTGAGCACCGAACACTCGATAGCAATGCATCCTCGAGGCATTTGCAATCGAAATCCCAGCCAGTTGGCAATTGGCTGGGTGGAAACGGCACTTTCGAAAATTTGCCCGTTCTACCTGGAGACCCACACCCGCTGGAAACGATAATCAATCTAGTGCGTGGCCAGCTTAATAACACACAAGTATGTTATGCATATTTTATCCTTCATTAAAAGCAAGGTAAATATTATAAGTCACAAGAGGTCACGCACGCATTTCTAACAAATGCCACCACCTTTTGTCGGACAGATATTGGGGTGATCAGTCAGTATAATTGACTATGCATCGGTCACATATTATTACTGGCTTTTTAGCCAGATACATGTGGTATTTTCAAGAAACCAGATATGTGGGAAACCAGCACAGTAATATATAGAAGGATGATCGTATTACTACCATCTATGATGAGCTAGTTTAGCAATTTAATTCCCATTTTCTACATATGTTCATCACCAAGTTCAGTTGGCAATACATATAGAAAAACCACATGAATTTATAGCTTTATTAATAGATTATTTTATAATGTACTACAGGCTTTAGCTGGTACAGAATAAAAAATAAATAAATTTAAAAAAAGCCATTTCACAAGACATGTTCGTAACTAAACAAACATGTACGTAAAAGTAATAGGGAAAACACTTGAATATTGCATCTTCTATTATTGTCATTTTCTTGCTCTTCTACAAAGCCTAACAAAACAAAACAATGTATATAACAATTTGATGATATGTGCTCCCAATAGGGGGCAGGGAAAGTCAACCCTTATTTATACAGTCACCAGATGGCTCAGCATGACATTAATGCATTAGCAATAAGATTAAATCTAATCCATGCACCGTAATTATTTGTCGAAAAATGCATAAAGAGCCCTGTCAAAATACCAAGTATGTTAGAAAGCAATAGGATAGGAGCACAGAGTAACAGCATTATGGAAATAGCTTGTTACCTGATCATTTGCAGCTGTTATTCAGTCAGATTCATTATTTTGTTGAATTTTAAGGATAATGCCAACTTTGCAGACTGGAGATGGTCAAGATGAATAAAGGTAATTAGCACAGTATTTAACGATAACCTTTCTAGAATGAGTCAATAAGTTTGGAATAAAAAGTATTTCAGTACTAGTCACTTATATTGACCAAATAACACAATTTAATAAAGGACAAGCTTTTTAGACTAAACACAATAATCAGATGAATTTATAACTGAACGTATCTAAAACAATGGGGAGATATGTTAGAGCTACTGAAACAGACACTTTGGGTGTAGCTATGGTAAAAGAGCAGACTGGAGGCTTACACATTACAGCCCAAAACAATTAAAAACAGGATGGTAAACTCTCGTGCATGATCTACGTAAAAACTTATGTGGGTGTAATAAATTTAATGATTATAGAGATTACAAATTAACTTTAATGATGTCATTAAGGCATTACAATAGACTTAATACAAATTCTTTAAGGTGGTAATGTTCCAACAGTCATTATTATTATTTATTTATAAGGCGTCTGAGGGTATCCACAGTGCCGTACAAAGGCAATACTTACATATACAACACAACAGACAAGGTACAAATTCATGTTAATAAGGTATACAATACAAGTACAATGCAAAAATAAAATACAGTACAAAAAAGCAGAATAATAATATGTATAGAAAATTAAGATGCAGTATATGCGAGTAGGAGCAGATGAATAAGGAAAGAGCTATACAGTAGAGAGAATAAGGTGAGAAATAATGAGGACACAGAAGAGGGGTGATGACAGGAGGGAGGAGGGTCCTGCTCATAAGAGCTAACATGCTAAATGGGAGGGTTTGAACAAACAGGAGACACAGGGATGAACATGGGGAGAGCAGATAAGCTTAGGTGGAGGATTTGTATGCTAGCCTGAAGAAGTGGGTTTTGAGGATTGGAGGGTGTTGGATTGTCTGATTGCGATAGGTTGTTCCAGTGCAGAGGGGCGGCCTGGGAGAAGTCTTGATGCGGAGTGAGAGGTATTTATCAGGTTGGAGTTGAGGCTCCAGTCACCAGCAGAGTGGAGAGGTCAGGAGGGAGTGTGGATGGAGATAAGGGAGGAGAGGAAGGGAGCGGTGGAGGAGAAAACCTTGTAAGTTGTGGTGAGGAGCTTAAAGATAATTCTGAAAGGGACAGGAAGCCAGTGTAGAGATAGACAAAGAGGGGAGGTGGAGGTAGTGCTTTTGGAGAATAATATTAGTCTGGCTGCAGCATTTAGCATGGATTGTAAGGGAGCAAGAAGGACCAGAGGGAGGCCAGAGAGGAGAATGCTGCAGTAGTCCAGATGGGAGATAACGATTAAGTGAAGCAGCATTTTAGGGTATGCATGAAGGATGGAAGACTACGATTTCAGTTTTGTCCATGTTAAGATTAAGAAAGCGCTGGGGCATCCACAAGGAGATGGCCATGAGGCAATCTGATATTTAGGACAGGAGGGAGGGAGAGAGGTCAGGGGAGGAGAGATAGATTTAAGTGTCGTCAGTATAGAGATGGTAGTGAAAGCTGAAGGAGCTGATGAGGTCACCCAGAGAGTGTGATACCCGGGTGGTAAGGGCTACAGGTTTTTATTAAAATTGATGGTATAAGTGGATTGCAGAGAGGTGTGAGCAATGTAAGAAAAAACTCAGACTCACTACTAGTTTTAATAAAATAAATGTATTTTGGTTTTAATAAATATTCTTTCTGATGTTTCCGGTTTTTTTAGAATATGCAGAAAACTTTTACTACTTCTCAAAATGCAATAAAAATAATTTTGCAATTTCCTAACAATAGCAATTCTTTCTCTTTACAAATTTTCCTTAATACAATATAAATATTTTTACAAATTAAGCAATATATATTTAGTGACATACAACAAAATTACAGATAAATCACGAAATTACATATAAATCACGTTTAAATTGCATTTAAATTATGTATACGTTACGAATAATCAGAATTGGTAGTCATGGTAACATTACCCTAGACTTCGGTGACATGACAAATATTTAGCAATTCAACATTTATGAATAAATAACTGTATAAAAATAATACTAAAGAACTGTATTTTCTATCTATTAACAATAAATTGATGATTTATTTTACCCTCAAGATCAGTTGCACAATCCTAAAACACTCTACTTTATATTTATGTTAAAGCAAACAAATACATCAGACCATAGACTTATTCATTTATATTTAAAGGTTTTAAATATAACTTTATTTACCCCATTAAATAGGGTGGGGAAGAGTTTCACCAACTAAGTGCATCAAATGCAATTCATGAATTGTCCTCTAAATGCATTTGCATTCCAGTTTGTCCACCTAATTCTCCAGCTGTTCCTCTATCTGTACTCCACACCAGCACCTACAGTACTTCATAACTCACACAGTCCACAGCTTTATCAGTCTCTGCTTTAGTAACTCCTTCAACACCCCGTTTCATCACCTCAGCTGATCTCCTCCTCCAATTCTCTGTTACACTCTGCCTCAGATCTCCTCTACCATTTATCGCCACACACCACAGCTGTTCTCTTCTTCCGATTCTCTGTCACACTGCACCTCAAAATCTCTTCTTTTCCAAACCTGTCACTCTCCGATACCTCCCTCTGTCTGCAGCCCGTCACTACTTTCCGTTTTCTCCTCTGTCTACCCGCTGTCCTCTGCTACTCTTTACTCCAGCTCTCTCGATCTGCCACTTGTTCTTTTTGCTCTTTTTTCTTTCTCCTCTCCTCACCACACAACCAGCTCTGCCTTTAATCTCCACAGCTGCCTGCCTTTAACTTTCCCAGCTGGCCACCATGCTGCTTCCCTGCTCACTTCACTTCAATGTCTGTTCTGGTCACCTCTTCTCTGTCTCTGATATCTCCCTACCGCCTGCCACACTCTCTGCTGATGTTACTGCTCTGCTTCCCGCTACTGCCTCTCACCACACAGCCTTCCTTCACCGTTCTCCTCTCTCTCACCAACTGCCGTTCTCAACTGCCCGCCAACACTCTCCCTCAAACAGCCTCGCACACCACACAACTGAAGCTTCTAGAGGCATCACGCGCTGCACAGCGCGCGCCTCTGTTTACTGGCCGTTGCCAAGCAACGGCCCGCTTCCAGAGGCACCATGCGCTGCACAGCGCGCGCCTGTGTTTACTGGCCGTTGCCAAGCAACGGCCCGCAAGCTGATTCGCGCTGCTCTGCATCAAGCCTCATTGCGCACCCTGCACTTTCAGACTAAAAGTGCAGGGGTGCCACAAGAGGAGGTGTAGAGTGAGAAGAGAAAGGGACAGAAAAGTGAGCCCTGGAAACCCAACGGGAAGAGGAGTGGTAGGGGAGGAGGAGCTAGGGGTAGAGACAGAGAAGGAGCGGTGCGAGAGTTAGGACCAGGGGTGGCCAAGAGAGTTAAGGTGTGGAGCAGGAGAGAGTGAACAACAGTATTTAAGGCTACTGATAGATCCAGGAGGATAAGAAAGAAGTGGCCTTTAGATTTGGCAGAGAAAAGATCACTTGTGACCCTAGTCAGGGCAGTTTCAGTGGAGTGGAGGGGGATGAACCCAGATCAAAGAGGGTCCAGAATGGAGTTATTGGTGAGGTAGCCAATTAGATGCTTGGAAACAAGTCATTCAAGCAACTTGGAGGGTGAGGTGCGGTCAAGGTTAGGTTTTTTTTTTTTAAGGCTGGGGAAACAAGTGTGTTTAAAGGAGGAGGGGAAGAAGCCAGAAGAGAGGGATAAGGGATAAGTTGAAGAGGTGGGCATGATGAGAGCAAGTGGAGAGAGGGAGAGATTGAAGATTAGAGTTGAAAGGATCAAGTGGACACATTAATGGAGGGGGTCAACAAAAGGGAGACATTGGTGGGCATCTGAGAAGGAGATGAAAAGGTGGAGACAGAGAGAGAGGAGAGGAGGGGGGGAGAGAGTTGAAGGCAGTCATGTTATTTTCCTGCCAACAAAGCCATTGATAAATTCTGTGGTGTCTCATTTGTAAGTTTCTACATTTACAATACTTAATTCTATAGTAAGGATATAAAGGGAATTAAATGGTTAAATGTAGTCTTGTAATCTTGTGGCAGAAAAATCCTACCAGTAACCAAATTTTTTATTCAATAGAAAGCCACTGCTAGAAGAAAAAACAACCCCACCATAATCAGAGGTATAATAGGCACCTGGCCATACACTAGAGCAATTAATGGCCCATTCATTTAATTATCATGTCATCAGTGCCAATAATCGCTGTAGTTAGAAGGCATGATACATTTTTCAAATGCCAAATGTGATTTGCATCAGAGGACATTTCTTCTGCTGTGCAAGTATCTGATACCCCACCACACCTTTCACTAATGGATACTAAACAGCAAGGATCCAACAATGGCACTTCAGCCACCTCAAAACCTCCCTTCCCTGTGACTATGGCTTATTATGGGACTGCTAAATTTGCTTAAGTTTCCTTCATCCATGTATGTATTCAGAAAGAGGTGTGGACGCATAACGTTCTCTGTTCTCTGTTCTCAGACTGTACAATTTAAACCACAAATTAATATAATACAAATTCAGATAAAACATTTCCCTGCTATTTCCCCACAGGGTGAATGTCTGTTTGTTACCCCTTTAGAGTGAATAGAACTAAATTAATATAATGAACATAGTGACATTTCTACTAAGAATATCTAAGCTTCATTTCTCTTCAGAGATTTTACAGAAAGGTTCAGGTTCAGTTTCTGCTATGATTTACTCTGCATATTTTATTTTTTTTATCTACATTTAATGTCAACCTGGGTTTATCAGCCAACTTTAGTATAGGCAGAGGGCTAAGAAAACAGGCATTTCATTTCATTCTTGAGTGAATTGATTTTTATTTTTAAATAAGGACTTTTTAACTTCAGGTAAATTATACAAAATTTGTAGCTTAAATGGAAGAAGAATTCAATTTTACACAGAGCTGTGCAACTTGCAGATAGTTACAAAACTATATGAAAGTTATATATATGGTTGTAAAGAAACATCTTGAATAAGTGAACTCCTAGAAAATGAAGGCATTTTACTTCAGCAAAATGGTCCTGACTAATCTAAATTTGTAGAGATCAAAGTTTTCCAGCTCTAATCTCTTCATTTTAAAGTGATCTCTCAAGCAGGGAGTAGGCCAGGGATTAAAAACAAAAAGCATTTGTGACAGTCTACAAATTAGAGGCGATGTCCACTGAAATGGAGCTGAAATCCCAAACTGATAATAAAGTGATTTATAAAATACTAGTTTTCATTTTAATCTGCCTGGATGAATATAATGGACATGATCAGCAACTATGCAGCAATAAGGAAGAGCTGCCTTACACAGTGCAGCAATAAAAAGGGAAAACGCTTATGCCCTATAGGTATGACTAAGAAAGTGAACAAGATATATTTTTACATAACTACACTTTGGAAGCATTGGTTACAAACTATTTCTATAAGATCCATCATTCCTTCCTACCAAAAAGAAAAAATTCTTTCCAAAATGATGTATCATTATTTATAAAATAAAAATGTTTCCATCATGGGTTAGTATAGGCAACTGAATAAATGCAATGGATTACCTAAAGCTGCTGGTACCACCATTCCTGTTTCTCTTCACCTCTTCATTTGCAGATAAAATCATTCATAATTTATATCTAAATGCATAGCAAGGATTTGCGTTATGCCTGGACAGAGAAAGAAGTCATCACCTAGTTGCGCAAATTAAGCAGTTTGGCAATAAAACCATTCAAGGGATTGACCTATGAACTCCAGCTGCAGATGAGTGCTTGTGACTTGTGGAAGGGATGCATGGCTGAGGAAAATTTAGTGGCAATATAAGAGTTTAGCAGTAGGAATACTATTGGTTAGGCTGACCACTGTATTCAAACCCACTTAAACCACTGATGGTCAAGACTTTATAAAATGATCTGTCAGGATCCTTGAAACCATATTTTCTATGCAAGTTTAAGTAAATATTTTTTTTGTGAAATCATTAGTTACTATGTACCATTTTCACACTTAAGAGTAAAACTGCGAACTTACCTAAATATACGCACGTGAAAAATCTACAATACCGATTCAGAGAAAAGAACGAACCCAGCTTACTCCCCCTGTGTTGGAAGTGCAACATAAGGTCGTAAGTCTATCTTGCGTATAATTAGGCACGTGCGGACTCTCTCAGATGTGAATACTTTGTGCGCAGTGGTGCTTAAAATTGCTTATGATTCAAAGATACATAACTAAACACACTAATTAGGCTCTGGAAAAAGTAAAGTTAATTTTATTTCTAAAAATAGAAAGTACTCGTTAACATTTGTAATAAAAAATAACCAGTAAAAATTAAGCAAGAAATTTAAATAAACATGACATACTTTAGAAGAATAAAATAGACAGATACTGCATGGAGTTATAAAAATAATGATCCACTACATATAAGAAATCTCATAAAACATTTACAAACCAAAACAACCACTCTAGTTATTTAGATGTAAATGTAATTGTGTTTGTTTTAAAATGTTCAAGTTAATTAGTTACAAAATAAACCTTTTCAAAATATACACACAGACAACTTTACATGGTTAAAGACTAGCACAAAATGTGAAATAAGCATAAGATTTAATAAACGAGCCTTTGTTTTATTTATAAACACACATTCATTGATTATAAACATGCAGCAGGTGTGGCCTGAAGTACGTAGAAGAAGCATGGCCTCACAGCAAGCAATACAGTTCCTCAACTTACGAGTGGTCGAGGGCTACCTTAACTTTTCCTGTGCCTATGTTAGTTTTCTCAAGACACTCCAACCTGTGAATCAGTCCTAACTCTGTTGGCAAGCCCATACTGTACATTAGTAGCCCGAGGTGCTGCTCATTTGCAATAAGAGTCTTGCTCCTCCATCCACGCATTCGGGATTCGTTACATGCCGATGTGTGCATCAAGTCAGACGTCCGTGTATGTGAATCAGACAGTCATGATTTCCGGGTGTATATTTGGGTTCTAGGCATGCGCAGTTTAACTGATCATAAAAACACGCACGTAGATTCTACACTTACTTAAGTGTGAATACGGACCTATATGCTTGGAAGATCCATGAGACTTTGACACAATCATATTTACAAACTTCCATAGGAACAGATTTTGTAGCAAGGATAATTAATTTGCCTAAAATGCATTATGATGAAATATTTGTCATGAAGAGCTCTACTTTATTCTCACTTCATAATGTCTTCCGGTCTATCGTCTGGAAAATATAGCAGTGATAAACAACAATCCTCCTAAAACTGTTACTGGGAGCTGTCCCAAGTATACAGACACCTTACACAGTTGCCATGACCGTCACATTAAAATACAGATTTACAAAAGGATACCAAGAAAAGGGTAAATAAGTGTTTCTGATGGTCTGTTTCAGAACTCAAACAGAACAAAAAGCTGCAGATGAAGCAAAAGGCATATTTTATCTTATGTGCCATGATATAAAGTAAGAGACCTCTTCCTTCTTTTGCTAAGTTGTTTTGTAAGTGATCACATTTAGAGGATTTCCAATGTTTGACTTTGTGGAATAGGATAAAAGCATCTCATGCTACTGGACAGCTCAAAAGAAAAGACAACTTGACAGAATGAGTAATACAAGATTGCTGAAGATAATAAGTGCACTTTGAGAGAAAGCTTAATTATAAGAGAAACTAGAAGTTAAAAAGCCATCAGAATTATTAATACAAAAACCTTTCAAAAGCAAGTGCTGATAACAGTTCTAGTAATCCCATATTAGAATGTCTTTTGTTCGTTAAAATATCAAACATCTAGCATAGGAATAATGACATAATTTATGTGTCGTAATGTGTAACTTGACATAAGAACACTTAAGAACAATTCACTTTTGACTTTCTAGCCATTAGAATAAGTGCTATTAAAACATTGCTTGCAAATAGGGATACCATTTTGTGCAGATCAGGAGGAGCAGAATGCGGAAATGTTTTTTTCGTATTGGTTGGAATGTCAAAAGGGCATACAAATATGTGGCAGCCAATAACAGAGTTCATAGAAATGCCAGTCTTTCTGCATTAGGTTTAAAGAAGCTTCATATTCCCTAAAAAGCACCATGACGGTCTCCAACTCCCAATATTATTAGAAATATACACACATCTACTATAACATGCATATCTTTATATTATCAGAATGCATTTGAAATTGGCATTTTCTAAACTAAATAAAAATCAAAGCAACTTTTTCCAGCACTAAACCATGAAAATTCAAAAGCAGCCTAGAAAACACTTCACAACATCCAGTAACGCAAACTTTTTTATTTCATTGAAGAATAAATCCAGATTGTGCTTATACGGTATATAGGAACACTTTGGGTCTAGGTATTAATAGAACTATGACAACTCCTCTAGTTTGATCCCTCTTCCCTCAATATATTAGCTCCTATAATAAACCTTTTAGGCATTTGCAACAGGTCATATATCATCCTGCTGTAACCTTCATGCACAAATTACATCATCTGAATTAAGAGGAGTTGCTCCTGTTTTACATTCACCACTGGATATTACGCAGAATAAATTAGAACTGGAAAATTTCTTCAATAATACACAAGAAATGTCAGAATGGTGGGCATTTCAGTATGTAAATAATGGTCCATTAGCTCCCTTAGATCTAGATAGTGACTAGACCAAATTTGCTAAAAGACTGGTTGCAATATATGTAATCTCTCTCTTTATATTTTAAAGCTGGACCGATTTCCACAATAATGTAACTCACATAAGGTGGAGGAGGAAATCTGCAAAGCTCCCATGCCTGCTTCACAAGCTGGAGGAAATGATTGGCTGCAATGCGTAGTTAGTCAACCAGATGGACAGTTCAATTCCACCTGCATGAAAAACTCCTAAGTGAGAAAAACCATCTGTCATTGTAAGCTTATTGTACTGTGAGGTTCCAGGGCAAAGTATTACATGGTATTGTTACAGCTAATTAATGGAAAGTTCTAGTATATGCACCAAAACAAATAACTGTACATCACAGATTCACACTTTGATTTATGTAAAGTAAATGTCAATAAAAAAAGCAATGAAAAATAAAAACACTGGTCATTTATCAAAAACCATCCTCATTTTACTTCAAGGCATATATTACAACAGGCTTGTAAATCGATATAAAGGAACGCAGGAGTTAGACAATATTCAGAGAGCGATTCCTAATTCTACCCTGAACATCAGCCAAATCCACAAAAGGGGTTAGAGGTTTTCTATATGATGCTTGGTGGACAGAATGAGACACAATGAGAAATAATGATCAATTCTATAAGGTTGCCGACTCTCCCGGAATGTCCGGGAGACTCCCGAAATTCGGGCAGTACTCCCGGTATCCCGGGAGAGCCAGAAAATCTCCCGCAAGTGACTTCACTGAAACCACGGCCTCAAGTCCTGCCCCCCTGCCTAGCAACACTAGTATAATAGTGTTGCTAGTCACAGGAAGGGACTTGATGACGCAATTTGCGGCATCAAGCCCCGTCCCGACCCCTATTTCAAGTAAAAACGGGGCAGTATGAAACAGGGGGCGGAGCCTAACAACACAATTTGCATAACCTGCGTCATTAAGCCCCGCCCCGCATGCGTCGCTAGCTTCTCTCCGTGATCTCACGGAGGGAAGCTGCCATAAGTCGGCAACCATGGTTGCTCAAAGGGGATGCTTTTGCTCATACATTCCTAAATTCACATGAAAAACACAATCTCAAGTGGTTTTGGTCATTACATTGTACATAGCAAATACTAAATATGATACAGCTAAGCTATACAAGCCATTTAGCTCGACTGAAGGGTGTGCCAAATTCATCTTATTAACTAGCAGAATACTGAAGCCTAAAAATATGGCCTTCTCATTTGATCTCTACTAGCTTCACCCAAAACAATAGTTTAATTTGAGGTGGAGTTATATTAAAACTCTCTTGATTACTCCTCTTTTGTGTTTATAATTCAGGTCTGCAGTTATCAAGATTACAAAATACCAATGTCACTTTTGCCAGATGATGAAAAGCAAAAACCAATTACAATTAAATGAATAAATGAAAGAAGTTAAAATGTGATTAGTTGCTAAGTATTACGTCACCGGTATTCTGAGCATTGGTATTCATGCTGTAAAAGATGATAGGGCGATAGGCTCTGAGAAGTCATTAAATGAAGTGTCAATGTAAGGACAGCGTCAGCCTGTAGATTCCTGCACTTAAGTTTGAATCACAGAAATAAACACTATGTAACAGAACAGAACAGTGGCATGAGCAGAATAGAGCAATAACCCTCAGCAAACACAAAATATTTTTTTTTTTTTTTAACTGCATTAGAACTGTGACCAAAATAACACAATTTAAACAATAGATAGGTGTGATTCTCAAACATTATTTAATTTAATTACATTTTTATTATTTAAGGTGTTGAGGCATTAAACAGCAGCAATATTTTGACTTTTAACCAGTAGTCAAAATAGAAATATTGAAGCGGTGGTCTGATCATATAGAAGGGGAAATGTATATCTTTTCAATGAAATCAGAGTAAGAAGTGAAGGTATGGTATATCACTGTGTACAAAAAACACAAATAACCCATTCAGGGATTTATCATCAGGTGTTGAAGCATAAGGGTTTTGTAAAATATAGCTAGGAATATACTAAGATTAATTTTAAATATCAAGACAGCTCTGAGGCAG
>WWET01001773.1:156801-175327 GCA_011038615.1 Limnodynastes dumerilii | reverse complement strand
GTATCCAGACCTCCTTGTGGCCACTCCCCTCGCTCGCAAGGATTTCCGACAACAGACCAGTAGCTTAAGACTGCAAAATGTGGGCGGCTTGAAATGATTACACCCTCACTGTGCTATCTGCATACCCCCCCACCCATACTGGGAATGCAGCATGCATTAATGTGCAGTATTAAAATGTAAGATTTTCCTGATCCTAGCACTTGTAGAGGTCTGGATCACTCCACACAAAAAAAAAAAGCAAAACCTTTTTATTTGATTTGGAATTAAGAAGGTACATTACAGTAAATAACCAAATAAGTATTACTGCAATCAAATGCATTCAATATTAGAATTCCACAACAATTTCAGATAAAAGGATCACATAATTGGGCATCAGGCCTGCTCATGAATTTTGTATTTAGACGCTAGAATGGTAACAGATTTTGCAGTTCGGAACATTTTGCTTCCCATCATTGTTGACTAGTTTTTAAAGACTGAATGGCTTAATTGGAGATCTGTTACTTTGTGTTGAAGCCTTGATCTTTACAAACTTTAGTATCGAAATACAATGATTTAATGCTGCAAATCCTCTGTTACCATAGTAACACATTTCCATGCTTTGCACACAGATTTCACCTTCAGACACTTTTGGGAAAATCATTATCTCTGTGTGAGGTTTCAACAAACTAGATTTTAGCCGTGTATATTGAATGTATATTTTTGTTGAATATCTGCTATGGCAAAAGCTTTTGCAAAGGTCTACACTTTTTAACTAGAATATATTAGTTTTGTGTTTCTCAGTAAAAATTGACATTTCAAAGGCACTGTATTGGTAAATTCTTATTATTTAATAAACATAAAATTGGCCCACTCCTTCAGTCTACAAATATTTCGGACAAAGAAGCTTCTATAATAGTTCATGTGAAGATGTTGCCCATAGCAACCAATCAGATTTTAGCCGACTCTAGTATGTAAAAAAAAAAAGAAAAAAAAAAAAGGAGCTTGAATCGGATTGGTTGCTATTGGCAACATCTCCACTTTTCCAAACCCGCAGCTTAGTAAATCTGGCCCCGACAGTTCAATTACTCATTTGACAGCACAGTATGTCATAGAGTACCGAGACTGGATGCAATCACAACAATTAAAAATTGCCTTGATTTCATATCACTATTCACACTTTTAATAATATTAGAATGTTAAAACGCCATCTCATCAAACTTACTTTATTTACACCTGCAGAATTAATACCACACTTAATAGATTAAACTCCAATATTTCTCCACGGTCATACAAATATGAACCATGAATAAAACACTAAAACAACTGCCATGTGAGTGAATAACTATGTTTTTCTCATTATAATAGCACCTGAGAAGGGGTGGGATAGATCAGGCAACACGTGACCAGTCAGATATTAAAGTTGATGTGTTGGAAACAGGATAAATGAACAAGCCTAAGGATTTCCCTTTAACAAGATACAAATTATGATGACTAGATAACGGAGTAAGGGCAACTCTATAATGGCATAACACAATAGGTAGGGAGACCTACACAATATTAGCCTGGTGCCTTTGATGATTTGGCTGATATATGTGCGAGTGTGTTCACTGATATTCTAATTGAAAAACAGAAAAAATAGAGCTGTTCAATGTAATATGCTATAGCCAAAATGAGTCAGTACAACCCTGTAGGTTGCTGTTGTATTAATACTGTTACTTGTATTTCAACATTAATTGTCCAGGAGCAAATGGCATTTTTACTTTAAGCCAATCAGCATCAGGACCTTGGTGTCCATGAATTAGAATTTATATTACCCCAGGGTATTGAATTCAGCTGGCTTGACTTATATTATATATAGACTTATTATAAAAAGTATAAATAATATATTCGTAGTCAATAAGTTATATTCATGTACCATGTAGAGAATAAAAGGATGGTGTTTTCCATAGAATGTAAAACATAAACCAAGGAAATTATAGCCAGCTAGTAAAGGACAGTAAATTTGTCAGACAGAGGTCAAAACTTGATTAAGCAAATAAATAAATGTATGTGCCCAGGACCATATTATATAGCGGGTGACCAGAGAGATTATTTTACACATGGAGTGATTCAGTTTTCTATGTAGGAGGGCTCAGAAGATTTGCCGACACCCAAATTGGTAGCTAATTCAAACCTGCATGTTTCACCAAATACCGTGCTGTGACATTATTCTGTGTGAAAAAATCCATCCGTATATTTGTTTTTAGAAAACTATCAAACAAAAAATGATTTTATTTTATATTATGAAATAATTTAGAATTCAGCACGGTTAACATAAATTAGTCAATTAATGCGTAATCTTTAAAATGTGTTTACTGAAGTGTGGTTTTATTATTTACCAATATTATGAGTAAATGTAATACAAATTGCAAACTGGTCTGTCCTGAGAAACATTGATCATTTAAAATGCAAGTTTGCAGTGCTAAAACCTGCTTAGCCACATACATGCTCTCTGCTGACAGGCTTCGAAACTGGGAGCCACCAGTTAAAGCAAGCGCCTTATGCAGGAAAATGTTTCAGCTGAATGTACACTGTGTTTAGAGATGACAGGCAAGTAAATGGCAGCTCCAATCTATTTTACGCCTTACCTACCAACATGTGGCAGATCAAGGCGGTGGACACAGGTAACAAGAGATCTGCCGGTCAGCCTATTGTTGATCTGTTTTAAATATTAGCCACCAGACCGGGTATTGCATTATAAACATACCACCATAAATTGATATGATTTGTTGAAATGAATAGGGCAGCATACATATAGTATACCTATACAGAAAAGCTCACATCAATAACCCCTTCTCCTCATGCTTGTACCCACCATTGGAGAGGTTAAGAAAAAAAAGAACCTTGGATCTCACAGATCCAGAATGGGCCAGAGGTTTCTGCTGTGCCCCTTTTTTAAGTCTAAATCTGTTACTGAGCTACTTATAAGAAGCCCCTTTGTATGTAGGTTGATTTTTCTTTTGTCAAGGTACTAAGAATACATGAGGATGCTCTGCAAAGCACTCCCTAATCTGTATAGCCCCCTTCTTAAAAATATACAAACTATAGGACTATGAACACAAATCAGGTAGTTCCCACAAAATATTTAAGCAAGTTTCAATCAGATTTCTGCACATACTTCAAATGACTGCACTGGGTAAGCTATGGAAAGTCATTTTGCTGTATCTGGATACATCAATTCAAATTAACAGCTGCCCGGGCCAAATATACCCCCAGGAATTGTAATAGCCTAATCAGTTCTTGTGCCATCTGTTCATGTACATCGGTCGATCCCAACCTAACATCACTCAAATTCATTTGTCAAGTCAGGATTTCCTTGTGTTAATTACATCACTAAAAATCATTAAGTACCATATATTATGCAAGAAACCCTTCTGACAGCAATACCCAAGCCTAACGTAGCCAACAATGAACAGGAGATTATTTGTCAGTGTTATACATGCACACATACTGTTCTGAATACTCGGATGACAGATATAAGTTCATTTGCAGTCATATTTCCAGTTGAGATCATAACTTGGGACCAAGCAAATTAATTGCCTGCTGCTGTCACATGCAGGTGGTCAGCACAATAACTATGCTGCGTTTATTAGTGACAGTGGGCACGTAGTCCACTTTTATTTAAAGGACTGTTTACGTTATAAGTGCCAGACTCAAAATGATTTTCTATTCAAGTTTGTTTTTGATTATTCCTGTGTGGGGAATTGTATACTTCTTTCCTACCACCTATTAATACATCATGCTGTGTGCTATTTAAATAAAACTACTGGCCAAGGTTTGTGCTCGTGTGGCCAGTCTACTTATGCTTTTTCTTTGTTGCCTTACATTTGTATATTTGCCTATGGCATTGGTATCTATTAATATGTCGTGATACAGTAACAGAAAGTTATGCACCAAACACTGCTCCAAACAGCATTTGCTTTGTATAAAGATATATATGTAATTGCATCAAAGGCCTTAAGCAATATGTATTTTTATTAATCAATTATTTCCAGTTCACAGGGTGTTCTGTACAGTTTCACAACAGGCCATACATTGAGAAACGGTCAGTTAAATCCACCAACAAAGCTGTACAAACATTTCTCCCTTTCTAAAGGAGACAAATGTCACAGCCAACAATATTTGGGGTCAGATTTACTAAGCTGAAGGGAAAGGAAAAGGGGAGATGTTGCCCATAGCAACCAATCAGATTCCAGTTCTCACTTTCCTATTACATGCTAGAAAATTTCAGAGAGAATCTGATTGGTTGCTATGGGCAACATCTCCACTTTTCCTTTCTCACAGCTTAGTAAATCTGGCCCTAGGTAGTAACAATCCCAGACTGAATGAATGGGCCCTGCTAGCATACTTACAATCTACAGCTTAGTAAATATAAAGTTTGTTATATTTGCTGCATAAATGTGACAACCGTGTATAATCCAACAATTTGAATTGTGTCAGACCACATGACTGAAGAATTATCAAATTTAGATACAATGGGCCTGGTCCAGACCTATGCTCATGAAGCGCTCATGTGCGTAGCGTATTTACGCCGGCGTACCTCCCATGCACTCCCCTTGGTCGTAATTAGTTTAGCCTTCTTACGCCCAGCAAACCCTACACCAACTTTCCTGATCGTAACTGCGGGCAGCCGTAAGCTCATTGCGTAGTTACGACTCTTAGCACGCCCATAATGTACGATTTAAATCCCTCACCCCGCCCTCAGAGCGTATTTACGGATTTTGTATGGCAGGCACGCCCCCTCGAGCGTTGTTACAAGGCTGATACGCTCAAGGCCCATACGCTCAGACTTTCTGAGCATAACATCTGCCCTGCGAATGCGCAGTAAGTACAAATGTCCGTTTTTACGCTTACGACCATTGTAAATCTGGATCAGACGCAATATAATCTCATGTTATACAAGTGTAAATTCTCCTGTACAGCGACATTTTTTTCAAATAGTACTTCGCCCCTCGCATGGTGCAGCAGTACAATGCTGAGGGATGGAAACACACTGCTCTCTACACTAACCATCACTCTGGCTGATCTAGGGCCTTGAGCAAGTGCCCCAAAAGCAGCAAATCTGCACCTCAGCATAATTTAAGTTGTAGTGGAGACATAATTTGTATAAAAGAGATGCTTCCTAGCTCAAACATAAAAGTTTAAAAGTTCATATTTTATTTTATAAAGAACAAAGAGAACAGGTGCATACCGATAACATTTTCTGTGTATTTTTTTTTTTTTTTTAAAGCTTACATTTTTTATTTTCTATAGCGATAATTACAGTTACATAAAAACAGAACAGTATATGTGTGATATAACAAAACATAACAGTGTTCCCCCATATGCAAAATAATGGAATTGCAAAGCTCATATTGCAAAGTGATTTGCAGAAATGCGGAATTTCATTTTTGTTATTGCTCCAAACTCTTTATCTTCCCCAAATCTAGGACACGGCTCAAGAATGGAAACGAATACGTAGTTTACCATTGCATAACTAAGACATTTTTATAAAGTACATTATCGTATAGAAAAGCAAAAAACAGAACTATTTGTCCAAAAACAACAAATTGTTATTGAGTGCTCCAGTAAACTACTTAATCCCCACAAGGATACATGAAATCATCCTAGATTACCCTGGGAATAGAAGTACAAGTAGAAAACATCATAACAATAGGGTATTATTCTGAAACCTCCTGGTGCATTATCACCATACACTTACAAAGATGATTATACATGGCAATATAAAACTGGCTATAGAAGAACTGTATACGATTAACTTTATATGAAAATCAAAACACCACTGTAAAAAGCTTAGATTATCATTTAAACATAGTTGTAATGAGGGTATAGTCATCTATGCTATACAATATAACATCAACAGCCCATACATTTCAGAAAGACATAGGGATGGACAATTTGTACAGGTATGTTTCCAGATCCAGAATTACAATATTTACTCTGTGCGGAAATCATCCACATTTCACTACTGCGCATGCGTTATCTAAAAGCTTCAAGCACAGATCTGAATCCTTATGATCCAGGCTCTGTCCATTATACTTCATCTCTTTTTTAAGTGTTATTAAAATTGCTATAATGCTGACAAATCGTTAACTCGGTATGTATGTAAGATATGTA
Organism: Limnodynastes dumerilii; assembly: GCA_011038615.1. Lineage (NCBI taxonomy): Eukaryota > Metazoa > Chordata > Amphibia > Anura > Limnodynastidae > Limnodynastes > Limnodynastes dumerilii. Next base: position 169,192 of record WWET01001773.1, on the reverse strand, counting down.
GTATTTAGAAAAAATATTTGATATGGAGAAACACAGAAACCAGCAGATTTAGACAGCTATTGTCTGGAGACTCAGAAGCACGGACCAACACTGTTGGTTCCACTTGCACTCCAAGTTGGACAAATAACGGTTTCATTCTTATGTATTGTTGCTTTTGGAACAATTGCATCTTATCAACGCTTCTGAGTACTATCCATACAGCTCCTTTATATATAAGATTTGGACGTTAAGAGCATTTTTTACTTGCTACTATATATCGGGGACGAAATCATGTTTTAATGCTTTTATTTTTGTTCAATTATTGGTTTAATTGTATTGTCATATCTGGTACCTTTGTTGTTTTGTGATATGTTTTAATGGGATGCAGTTGCCTCTAAAATGCTGTTCCCGATATAAACAGCCAAAAGCTAGTTTTAGTCTGTCTCTATTACAAAAATAGCGCTAATGTCAATCGCCATACTTACCAATTCATTCATTCGGAAACTGCCACCGCTGACCCATTGCACCACCTGTCCCCAAGGGAGCCCTAGGGTCAGGCTGTGGGTAGCGAAGAATTAGGGTAAGGATTAGGTAAAGGTTGGGGCCACTGCATCTACTTTTTATGGTGGATCGATGCGAGGCAGAAGCAATCAAATTCCCTGCCATTCTCAGTGGTGATCCACACTCCTTTTAATAAACTGCTGTTGTACACTCCGCCTACTTTATTACTTTTGGCATTTTGAGGAGATTGGTTTCATGAGCTGCGGTTATACAGTTGTCTATATATTGTTCATTACTGCATGTTTATTTCTGCCACAGGCATATTAAGTGACAATTCCTGTGCAGTTTCTCACCAACCTCCATCCTTTTATCTTTCCAAGAGCAGGGTGGAAAGACCCACCATGCAAACAGCAGGTACACATGGTACACGCATGCAAATCATACAGTAAGACCTGCAACAAATGAGAATGCCATCAGAATTCAATTGGATTTTACCAAACTAATTCAGCAGCACAAGATTCTTTTCATACGTGATCGAAAAACTACAAAATTTGAACCATGAAAGGGCAGTTCAACTGAATGAATAGTGTAAAATGTGTTACTTATACATATATTTGCATATATGTGTAACGGACATTTCTGCGTTTTATTTTTACAGATAGAATGGTATAATGTGTTACTGGTTACCGGCAGTGTTGCTGGGGCATTCTCTTTCCTTTGTTTCTGTTAAAGCAGATTACCCCCCGGCCTTTCATGCACCTGTTTGCATGAACCTATAAACTCATCTGAGCTACTTTCATTTTGTGTGTAATATGTAAGACATAACTGGGAAACACAAATTTCCAATCAGTAGAGGACAACATAGCTGCCAACATAGCTAGCTGTCAGCTAGCCGCTGACGTACAATTGCTGATTTGTATTTACTGCGCATGGGCGCGGCAGATGTAACGTCACATAACGCTAAACGCATGTACCATCAGCGTAACTACGAACGAAAGGGCTGGGGCATTCATACGACACCCATAGTTACGCTTTGTAGGCGGAGTGTGGCATTTAAATTGGACAGTATGGGCCAGGTTAGGCCGCAACATACGTAAATCCATTGCGTACATCAGTAGTTACGCTTTGAAAAGTTAAGGTAGGGTTTGGGAAGCGTAAAATGCCCAAAGTACCTACAAGCGAGGGGAGTACCTAGGGAAGCGCATAGAAAATATGATAGTGTAAATACGTTACGCGATCTAACGTTACAAGCCCGTAGGTCTGGATCAACCCCATTATTACTAGGGTTTTACCACCCAAACTGTAATCGTAAGCAACAATTGTCCTTTAATCCTTTCTGATAAATCATGAAATGGAAATAAATAACATGACCGCTGCAAAAGCAAATGGTGTTATTCCTTTGTAATGAATACTTTTGAGACACAAACTGGACTATACTTTTTAATCAGGATAATTTTGCCCAGATTTGCTTAGTATGGGCCAGAAAACGTAGGTTATGTGCAGATTAGAAGGCAGTAAAGATAGTACATTCAACTTTGTGTTGTGTAGGTAGCCTCAAACTTAAACACATAAAATCCTACAAAGATTATCATGGCTGCCAGATAATGTAACACTCACCAAATTGTCTTCAATCTATGGTAATAGAAACAGCAAGTATTACATTTACAGGCAACACAGTACTAGAAAGACTAAACTATTTATTTTTAAATGAAAATATGTAGTAATTAAGTCTTATAAGTCAATAAAAACGGTCAATAGTGCTACAATGTTCAGCCAATTATTTGACCTAGAGGTATTCATCAACATGCATAGTCCAATACTTGTGATATCAAGCTTTCATGTAGGGGTTCCAGATAATTTTATACAGTAGCAACGTACTAGCTATACTTTTCCTGCAAGCAAACGTCGAAGGAATAAAATAATGGAGAGAGAATCACACGTTGTATTTGACTCCAGAATAAACAAGAGTATTACAAATATACCATATGGCTCTATGTAGATTTGAATGTTACCAGTCATACATTCTTCACTTGACAACCATGACATATTGGGGAAGGCACAAGTATATATTTATTACGCTATTTACATAAAGTTTTGTATATATTACTTACTATATACTTGTTGTGCTCTGTGTTTAGAACATGCAATACTAAGAAACTACCATACAAATATTTCAGCAGATGGTTAGGTGAGATAATTAGCTTAGACATGCTGATAAATTGATATAGTGTGTACATGTGAATCAGCACCCTCATCAAGACTTGCAATCATCACATCTCACATCAAGATGCGTCACATCTCAAATATGACTGAATAGGTGTGTACCCAGTTTAACTCATGCTGTTTTTCCACAGGGTGTGGCAGATAATACTACAGAATGGTGTTCAAGACATTACTAAAATGAGAGTTTTACTATTAAAGAGTACCATATCATTTATGTCTTTGGATGTAAAGATTAATTGTACTTGCTTTTGTTGCCCTCTGTATGAAAAGGCGGTTGCAATCTCCTGTTAGAATATGTGAATTTCGAAGAACATCCAAAAGTTCCTTTTCGGATGTCCTTTTTTCGATATACTTACCAATTTAGACTTTTTTTTTTAATGAATGGGTGAGTATTCCGTTCGGCATACTTCACCCATTCACTTTTGCAATTAGCGATATCCCTCTGCCGCTGCTGTCCGGACCAGGGACAGGAACTATCTGTGTGCGGTAGGGAGGGTTATGGTCAGGCTGTAGGGGAGGGAGAGCTAGGGTCAGGCTGCAAGTGAGTGAGGGAGGGCTAGGGTCAGGCTGCCAGGAAGGGAGGGTTAGGGTTAGAATTAGGGAAAGGAGTGAGGGACTATTTTTACTAAGTTTTCAGAGTATCGAAAGCTCGTTGCTCCTTGGATCGATTGCAATGTCTCCTTGAGGAATATGAATTCTGATTTTTTTATGCGGGGACCCACACCCATGAAAAGGCACTGTACTGCTAAGAGTACTTGCATTAATCTTTTCTTACATAATATAGGTAAGTAGCTGCCAATGATAATCTAAAGCAAAGAATAATGTAAAAAAAAATAAAAATAAATAAAGATTGGCAAAAAATACACTGAGCTGATATTATAAAATACACAGTTTCTACAGCTGCTCTATTACAGTGAGAAGTTTATTTTAACAATGTACTTGGAAAAATTACAGGAGGGTGTGTTTTGCCAAAAGCAATGACCTGTGATGCTCTTGTCAGACTAGTCTATAATTCTTACATAGGGCACACCTACCTGTCATATTATGTACTGGAATGCATAGAATAATGTATTCATTTGCACCAGATAAACAACTAAATAAAGCAATAGCTTTAAGTAAATCTAAAAATAAGAGGATATGGCAGCATCACGAGTGTTAAGCTTTCCATAACATTGCTCAGACAGGGCAACAAGTCATCATGATCAATAAGAACCCTTACAGTACACACAGTGAATTTGCACAGTAAACCATGCCTTTTGCTTCACAGCATTTTTAGCATACTAGAGTAACAACAAAGTTGCTCATATGTTCTTTTCACAGAGAGCCCTTTTTATCACTTGGAACACTGAAAAAAAAACACCTCAAAACAAACCAGAGAACATTCTTCTGCCCCTATAAAAGCCATTCACGGAAATTCTAGGAACCAATTCTGAACTCTATTGTGAGACTACTGATGGTGTTTTTGCTCATTTTCACATATTTAAAAAGATATACAACCAGTATTGTTATGATCAGCTAATATTAGCTGTCAGTAAGGCTAGGAACATAATCGATAAATCCAAGAAACAGGAATGCCTTCTGCTTGCAAACCACCATGCGAGCATAACTTTTAATAGAAAAGTAACCAGACTCCATGTGGACAGCAGCACTAGCAGCGGCCCTGATCAGCACTCACTCAGTGCCCTTTTCCCAAACTGACTGAGAACAGGTGTCCACAGATCACAAGATACTCTTCCAGCAGACTACACTCCTACAAGTTCTAAAACAATGACATGCAAAGATGAAGAGATGGCAGATGAAGAGAAAGGAATGATAAATGACACAGACCTGAAAATCAAGTCATCCCGCACAGAGCGCGCAAAGAGATAGTAACATCTGATTGTTTAGCAGACCTTTGCTCATCTAGCGAAAATGCAACAAGCTTTACTTATTGTCACCAGGGACTGCTAGAAGGCATGAAGAATTATCACTGGAAATCACCTCTAACAATATGGACATTACTTTAAAACATTAAGAAGTGCAAGTCTGCTTTCAGTAGATGATTATAAAACTAGAAGTTATTGTTAGTGCGCATTTTTCAACATTTACAAAAATAAATAAATATGAATAAAAGAATACAATACAATTGTATGGTTGAACAGATCAGACAGGTTTCCATGGTGATTTAGACATTTGGCCAATTGGGCCAAAAATCCAGAGTCTAGGATTGTGCTGGCCACAAGAAAAATAAACTTTTGTATGCAATTCTCCCCATTCATATGTTTCCAGCTCCCAGTATTCCCCATCATGCCTCTCCAGCTCCCAGTATTCCCCATCATGCCTCTCCAGCTCCCAGTATTCACCATCATGCCTCTCCAGCTCCCAGTATTCACCATCATGCCACTCCAGCTCCCAGTATTAACCATCATGTCACTCCAGCTCCCAGTATTCCCCATCATGTCTCTCCAGCTCACCAGTATTCACCATCATGTCCCTCCAGCTCACCAGTATTCACCATCATGTCCCTCCAGCTCACCAGTATTCTTCATTTGGTAGTCTCCAGCCTCCCCTATATATACCTTACTTACCCTTGATGCCTTCCATTCAGGTCTCTCCTCCATGGTGCACAAAAAGCAATCTGTTTTCAGCTGTCGGACAATGCAGCAGTTATATAGGACAACTGAAAAGGAGTTTGCCGTCAGCTGTCCTGTTTAACTGCTGCAGCGGCTGATAGCAGGCCCCTTTCAGCCATGATCGTCAGACTTCCCCATGTGAGATGGGGCCGCAAAATAAAAGCTTTTGAGCTGCATGCAGCCCGCAGGTTTGATTTGACTGATCTAACCTGTATGTCTGCTCTTATGAAAAATCACTAGTTCCATGTATGGATTGTGATAAATAATATGTGGTTATTATTGGGAAATAACATACTGAGAATAAGCACAGGACCCTACCATAAGTTTTCCAAGCTGTCCCTATGTTATAGGTGGGGACACTAAACCCAGGCTGTACAATTTAAATCCCTCCCACATTTGTACTCACGATATGCAACACAGCCTGCCATTTAAAAAAATGCTTCTAGTATGGAGGTCTGGATCCACATAGAGCTTAAAATAACAACATTTATTAAGTCTGCAACCAGTCCCTCTATGCTTGGGTAATGGGAAAGAGAGTTTATAATCCCTGCACTGGGCACTTGAATTACACCAGACCAGCAGCAAACCTCATCAAACATGGACATAATTAGCACAAGTCTAGTGTTTTTATATATTACGCAAATACTGAACATATTTCATTCTAGTCATGATCATTTTCTACTGGAGAAACTAATATATAAAGCATGTCTTAGTGACAAAAGTGTTTGTTTGCATTCTGTAAATGTATCTCTGAATAGGTTCATAAGCAATAATTTGTTAAAGGGCAATGGTCTTGTGCATTCAGCCAGCCCATGGGAGAGTGTGGAAAAGCTCTAATATGCTGGAATGCTCATCAGCATTTCGCTAAATTCAAAAATTAAACCCTGCTTATATGTTTTGGCTATTTCAAAAAATCTAAACATTTCTTGTCAAATGCCTTCTGAGACTATCCAATATTTATCCAACACAATCAGGAGGCAATGGCAGAAGCCTCTTATTGCAACCCCCTGCCTCATCTAAATGATAATGAATCTACTTTACTACTGAACTGTGACTGATTTGAAGCTTCAAACCCGATGACATTAATATTCCAAAAGCCAGCATATTCTTCATTTCTCATTGTTTTTGCCCTCTTCTATAGCATGTTGCTAGGCAACCTTCCAGGAAAGCATTTTAACTGCTGATCATTACAAGGAAAATAAGATTGTGTAAAGACTTGAGCGGGGTACCTGCAATGTCACCTGCAGCAGTTTATACCTTTAATACAAGAAAAGAACACATGACATGTCATTGTGCAAAATCACTGGGGGAAGAGGGAAAAGAAAGGGACAAAAAAGAACCTGTCTTAGCAACATAATGTAGATTTGTTTCCCATTGTGAATGCTCCACAGAAATACTAATATTACACTACTAAAATGCTTTACATTGTATGTTACAGGCATTAATGGTGCTGAACGGACATGTTCTTAGACAGCACCTGTCACTACTCTTAACAGGACAGGTTGCGATGATATCAGAAGCAAAGGAAATAAGAAGTTCTATGTTTAACATCACTTACATATAATATTTATGTTAACCCCATATGGCTGTATGATTGACAAAACAAAAAGTGTAAATAAGTGTACAATAGCTTTGTCAGGCTCTTCATTATACATTGTAGGATGTAAAGGGTCCATACCACATACACCACCATGTGCAATGTTTTAATGCAAACAATCTTCAATTATGCAAATTAATAATCTGTATGCAAATTATACATTAATTCCATCTATACATTGTGAGCTGGGTGATAACAAGAGATCCGAGGAAACATCTGTGTCATTTAGATGCACTGTGTTTCCCAGTGATAACCTGTCATCTAGCCACAGGTATAATCACCATCCACACTGATAGCAGGGCTTTCTAAGTAGACTTGAAAAAATGAAACTAAAGAGATGGAAAAGTGTTCTCCAATGATATAAGAAAGTATTCTCCGCATGAGGTGTGAATTGCTGCCTCAAGGTTTGCGCGTTTTTGTTTTTTTTTATAGAAAAAGAAAATAATCAGAGCCTCACACAGATATAATAATTTCAAATTGACAAAATACTTATGGTTGACCAATGACACTGATATGATCAGTGACAGAATAACATTTCTTCCTCTTAGGCAGAAAATACTAGTAACACAGCTTTCACATAGCGGCCCGGCAATATCCCAGCTCTATGAACCCTGGATAGTGCCGTGTCAAGAGTCTGAACTGACCCTGTTCACACTGCAGGGCCTGGAAAATTGTGGGACCCAGGTCGGCACTGTGTGTAATTTGCTAATTACACCAATCAAATGATTTCTGTGCGCTCGGGTTAAAATACCCAGGTCGCACCTTTCACACTGCAGGCTACTAAGGTCATACTCAGGTATAACCCTGCTTTTCCCTGTGTCCAATTGGCAGGGGGACTCTCACACATTGCACCTCGACCCAGGTTGCCAGGGCAATTTGAAAGGGGTATAAAAGATGACTGTATTGTAAACTTCAGAACAGACAGGGCATATATCAGGATTTGTATGAACAGGTATACATATTGTCTTATCAAGGAAATGAATGAACCGAAAACATGGACACGTCATATTTATAGAGCGGATCATTGTCCCACAATCATGATCTCTGCTAAACACTTTAATGAGAAACGTTAGAGACAGGACTAAGAAACACACTTAGAAAAAACTGCTCACCAAAACTTCCCAGGCAATCCTAACAGGGTTTATATATACACTGGAGCTCAACATGACTGACGTGACTACTGAGACAAGCAGATATTTTGTATGAAGGTCGTATTAAGGTACTTGCTCCATACAATAAAACGGATGTAACCTAATCGGAATTACTTCAGTAATGTTACAAATAATATATCATACTTAAAAAAAAAAACAAAAAAAAAAACAATGAATGGTTTAAAACGTTTTCCAAAAAGGTAACATTTTTATGCTAGTTTTAGTTCATGTTATTGGGCAAGACTCAAAGCAGTATAAAATCAAACATCAACTGAAAGATAAAATGTTGCCTTCGAGCTATACTCACTAACCAAATAAAAGAAATCAAATATCAACTAAATCTATACTATATTGGCAAGATTATTGACAATGGGCCAGATCCAGACCCCGCACACTTTACATGCATGTGGGGGTCTGTAGTTACGCAGCCATAGTGGGGAGTGGACCCCCCCTGCACTCCCCGCTGTCTGTAGTAAATCTGGACACTTCCGTGTGCAGATAGCTACCTTAACTTTTACGACTAGGTCTGGGTCCATACGTATGTAGACCTAGTCGTAACGGGGCTTTCCTGCCCCCGAAAACTCATTTAAACTATCCCAGTCTGTATGGCGGGAATACGGCTATCGTTAATGAAGGTTCAGCCCCTTCTGCGTACTTACTGACGTATGTAACTTAGTTATGTCAGTAGTTATGCTGACGGAACATCTGGCGTGCGCATGCACAGATGTTCCGAGGCAGACATTTGCATAAGTCCCCTGTCGTTCGCAGTTCAGGATCCAGCCCAATATTAAGTCAAAGCTTTCTAGCACTGTCTACTTTTAACACACACACACACACACCCTAGTTTCCTTGTAATTTGTGTGAGTTGGAGGTGTGATTATAGGAGGTACTGCTACAAAGGTATCCAGATGGCTTCCCCACCCAGTTGCTGGACAGTGCATAAACCAATAAAGATCCCACTTTAGAGGCCCTGGACTATTCCTCCAATGCTGGTTGTTAATTGCTAATTAAAAACTTTAATACAAAACAAAATATCCACAATGTGTGGAGTTGGTTTTTTGGAGAATAAATTTGGTTTAAACATATACATGTATTTTTTTTTATATCAGAAGTTGCCTTACTATTCCTCATAATACGGCATCATCATCCTCAAGCTACGGACAATAAGCAATTTAAATATTATATTTGAAAAATTTCTTACTAGCCTACAATAAATACCCAGCTGCTCTGCACATGTACTATGCAAAAGCATAGAATGTAAATAGCAATGTTAAACTCATGTAAAACAATAGGCAATATTTAACCTGATGCACAGTGTATTGTTCTTTTGTATGTTTATGCACTGCTGGATATTAGAGCATATGGTAAGCAGCAAGATGTCAGTTAACCAGTGCTTACCCATATGACGATAGCAATTTGATTGGAAGACATATATGCAGAGATAGTGATATTGTTGAAGACAATGCCATAAGGCCAGTTACAGTTTTTAGTCAAAACAATATATTTTAAAAAAAATTGTGTTTCTTATCTTCTCCACAAATGTCTCCCTTGTTATGCGCTGTGGGCCATATCCAGACCGTAGTTATGCATCCGGCAGCGGCACTCCCCACTGGCGGAAGAAAATCCTGATAGCTACCGTAACTTTTACGACTAGGTCTGCGTCTGTCCTAGTCGTAACAGGGCTTTCCCACCCCATCATTTAATTGGCCATCGTAAACGGAGGGTTTGCCCCTTCAGCGTACTTAGTTACGTACATCTGTAGGTACGCTATCGGAACATCTGATGCACGCAGGTCCCCTGGTGTACCTAGGTCTGAATCTGGCCTTGTGTCTGTATTTTGAGGAATTATTAAATGCTAAATAATAGAAAGCTAAGATGCTCTGCTTAATAGTGAGGTTGGGTTACATGAACAGCATTCAAATTAATGTGAGGTAAAGTGTGTCTATACCCATCTTTATGGCAGTGGTTGTAAGTGAATGTTTGTTTATATTATTGCACAATAAATTACTGCAGGGCACTCTTGAAGTAAATAATTTCCCTATCTCCTTTAATTGAAAATGGTGTGGAAAAGAGATAAACATTTCTTGTACTGTACTGGAAATACTCTCAAGTAGAATTTGAGTCTATCATTTAGAATTATGTGACTATATAAAAAGTATATTAGTCTATAATCAACTAAAAAAATATTTTCACTGCTGCTCACCACAAAACATAAACACAAAAATTGCTTTATTTTAGGATTTCGCTAAATTTATCAAATGCAAACTATTATTTTTTCAAAGCAGAAATTCTGTGAGGAAAAGTAATAAATATGAAACACAGTTAAAAAAAAATAGCTGGAAGATATTCTTAAACAGTTCGGGAAATGCATGTGCTGTTTATGAGTTTTGTTTCCCTCCATTTCATTCTACCCTTCTTGCACACTAAAAGAGATATTGCCATTGATGTCAATTAACAGCAAAAGACAGAAATGACAAGTACTCCTAATCGTGGTGTGCACTGTTTATCACTGCATTATTATTTTTATGAGCACTCAAGATATAGTTATTTCATTATTAAAGTTTCTAGACAAAATAATCTTTTGCTTTATATTTCCTGTGAGTTGTAGCTGGTTCCTGGACCAAAAAAAAAAAAATTTCTAAAATGCTGTACGCAAAAATGTTACATCTGATTGCAGTTTTTCTTTTACAAGTACTTCTCTACAAAGGTTTGAACATGCACAGTTTTTAGGATATACATTCTTTCGACACTCCAAGCTCCTCTACAATATAGGGGCTCCTATCAGATGACCACAGACATGCTTTATCACACTTGAGTACCAATGCTGCCACTGTAAAGCAGGAAATGTAAGATCAACCAACCTTACCAAAGCCTTAGGAATTGCTCAAAAGATTTGTGAAAAGTATAATGGTAAACAAGGGGAGTAGACATTATAATAAACAAGGCATTTCTATAAAACAGATATTTCAGTCTTACTTATAGCTGTGCAATTAAAAGAGGCACAGTGGAAGCATCAGGTGTTACTTAATATTGTATACAGGAAATAGGGATTTTCAAAACTACCATGTGATAAAAACATTTGGTGAAGACATTAGTGAATTTATAGATTTTTATCTGCAGATGAAAACCACTTGTTCTATTTAGTCTGCCCTTTATACCCATCCACCACCCTTCCTGTGAAGCAACCCTTCCTCAAACCCACCACCCTCCAGATAATATACAGAGAACAATTGTCATTCATATCAGTCTAAACCCCCCTGGAGCCACACTCCCTACCACACACACACACACAGATTAAATTTGTCGCCAACCAATTAACCTACTAGCATGTTTTTTTTTAGGTAAAATACATAAGAAAAAAAGCATAGTTCTCATAAATCAAAGTTCTCATAAGTCATATTTTTATAGATTAAAACACCATAATGGCCCAGATACTGGGCTACGGACGTCAGGGGAATTACGCACCCTGTGTGTGTAATTCCCCAGTCAGCTAAAATGTGCGCATGCCGGCCAGCCATCTTGCTACGTCTGCCGTATCTCCGCCATATAGGCGGAGATAGGCATTTAAAATTAGGGAGCGGGGCGGGGGAAGGCCCATTACGACAAGGTCCGCGGATGTAAATTTTAATGTCTAATGAATTAGGAATCTGAATTTTACTATTTTGATCAGGGAGTGCAGGGGGTGTGCACTCCCCACTACGCTGGCGTAACTAAAGACCACGCATGTCCGTAAAGACATGCGTTGGTATGGATCCAGCCAATGATCTTAAATTATTCCAGGCACATATGTATGCAGATCTCTATATCTATATAGACATTCAGACAGTTTGAAACATTGCCAATCTCCTTGCTTCTTAAATCTAGGATCTACTAGTTTAACCTTATAGGCAAACCACATGTGACCTAACAATAAATAAATCTATAAATCACATCAAAAAACTTATCAATCCCTTTTTCTATAGAAACCTAAATGAAGTTTTTGTTTCTCAAAAAATTATCAAGCGTCTTGTTCTTAAGCAATTTAAAGAAAATTACAGACAGGTGCATAAATATTGGGACATCGACACAATTCTCATATTTTGGGCTCTATACAGCACCACAATGGATTTGAAATGAAACAAACAAGATGTGCTTTAACTGCAGACTTTCAGCTTTGCAGTCAATTACAGCCTAAAGTTTCATCCCTGGTGATGCTCTGCCAGGCCTCTACTGCAAATGTCTTCAGTTCCTGCTTGTTCTTGGGACATTTTCCCTTCAGTTTTGTCTTCATCAAGTGAAATGCATGCTCAATCGGATTCAGGTCAGGTGATTGACTTGGCCATTGCATA
>WWET01001773.1:129419-140442 GCA_011038615.1 Limnodynastes dumerilii | reverse complement strand
GAAAGAACAGGTCAGGCAGAGTGCACTGTATGCTTGCTAAATAAAATGGCAGGTTTCTAATCAGGGGTAAGTTATTGTATAACATAACTAAACATCTGTATAGCAATTAACAACAATGGTCCTGAAGTCCGCAAGTCATTTGCGTAAGAACCCTTCACATGTAACATCGCGGCTTTCGCACGCCAGATGTTGCGTGTCGGAAGGGCTTCCGTGCAGAACTTTGGCCGGCATGCTAAATAAGAGCCAGGCGCGGGGAGAAGCAGTTCCGCATGGATCCGCGTACATGCAGACACAGATCCGTGCAGTAAAGTTATGGTAGGGTATTGTGGAACCATGTCCTTACAGAAGTAACTACATCCATACCATACCGTTACAATGCATCCCAAGCTTGCTTACTAGACTATTGCCACTGTAACACGATTATACTTATGGAACTGTTCACACAAAGGAACAGCTTCAAACTAACATATATTTTTGTTTTTGCTAAATTGGATAAGCAAAAAAAAAACCCTGATATTTCCTCTTCAGAAAAACACCAGCTGACTGAACAATGTTGTAGCACTCATTTTGCTTAATTAGTGTATATTCATGAGCAGGCTGCTTCGAAATTCATTAGTAACCAGTGACCTCGCTGAACTTTGTGAAGCAGATAAGTAGGTGAACACTGAATAGTAAGACTAATTTGCATAAAAAACAATACTTGTAAGCACAACGGCCCGAATCAAGAACTACGGCCGTCTTCCACAGACGGACGTAATTTGCTGAAAGATAGCTACTGCGCAAGCGTAGTAGCTATTGTACGTAATCTACGTATCATAATGATACGTGGATTACGTACAATAGCTACTACGCATGCGCAGTAGCTATCTTTCAGCAAATTACGGCCGTCTGTGGAAGACGGCCATAGTTCTGGATCCAGGCCAATGTTAATTTTTTTTTTTCCTCCATAACATTGTGTCACAACCAGCAATGACTTGGAAGATTTTTGGTAAGCTTTAAGCTTGGTACACACTGGAGGATTATCTGCCAATTACAGTGCAGATCACAGGATAAAAGACGGATAGTGCTGACATTTTACTAGTGTGTACAGTGCCAGAATGCTGCAGTATCATCTGAAGCTGCGTCACATTGTGGGATTTGATTTATGGGAGCTCCTAATTTTCAAGACCAACAAGGTCCAATGTATGTCTGTATTCTTTCTGCGGTGGATACTGTTTCTGGGAAGAAATATTGAATGATGAGGAATCATTTCAGTGTAGACAGTACAAAGATCGGGCGCAAAATACCGAGTCATCACAGTAACAATGGGCTGGATCCAGACTTAAGAAGGAGCTTGAAATTAAGAGAGGAAAGTTACTCCTGGGCAAAACCATGTTTATTGCAGGAAGAGTCTTTAAATTGCTTACTGCACACAGATACTGACCAGCTTTACTATTACACTGTTATTTAGATTTGGGATAGGAAACACCATCTCTCAACACTAATACTGTTTGCAACAGATGAAATAGGACTCCCCCTGCAATCAACATGGTTTAGCCCAGGAGTAACTTTCCTCTCTTTGGGCTGGATCCAGACTTAAGTGCTTGAAATTAGTTACTCCCAAGCTGAATCATGTTGATTGCAGGGGGAGTCAAGTTAATTGTATTTTTTGCATGCAGGGATATATCTTTGAATTGCTTACTGCACACAGTTCCTGACCAGCTTTACTATCACACTGTTATTTAGACTTGGGATAGGAAACATCTCCTCTCAACTCTAATACTGTTTGCAACAGATGACATATGACTCCCCTGCAATCAACACAGTTTATCCCAGGAGTTACTAATTTCAAGCACTTACTTACGTCTGGATCCAGCCCTTAATTTCAAGCTCCTTCTTAAGTCTGGATGCAGACCAATGTCAGATCATTGTCAGAAAAACCCCAGTGTGTACTCATCTATATGGTTGCATTCAATTAACTGTGCTAACACAAAGTCAGAAGTAATGCATCCTCTATTATTCAATATGGCAGCGCAATTTTTATCAGAAACATTTCTGAGACAAGAAAAAAAAAACAGAGTTAATGTTGAAGGGTCACCGTATACATAGTAGTGTCTCAGTTGCATTATATGATTAATTGAAATGCCTTACTTTGTTATTTTTAAAAGTTGCTACAGTAATTATACAAAACTTATCATGCCAATCATGATTAGTGTAGACATAAAACGTGCCATTAATTAATATATGTATAGCATACTAAAATATCACCAAGTTTCTTTACAAAAGCATTAAAGATCAACATATAGCTGGACAGTTTTGTTTTGCAGGCATTTTTTCTTCATCATGCTTTTTCAGGCCATATATTGCGGTTTTAAAACACGGACAGTTTTTAGGCATACACTTTTGCTCCTGAAGTCTAAGGGCAGTAACCAAGGAGCTTATAACGCACTGTATTGTTGGGTGTTCTATTTATTACAGACATCACATCATGGTTTGTAGACAAACAGTAATATTTTCCATGCAAATAATTTGAAATAATATTCTACAATGTGCAAAAAACTCAAAGAAACAAAATGAAACAGCGACGGTCCTGGGCTTAAGCTATTAGATTTGATGTCCATTTCATTCTCCTGGATCAATAAGGTGTCTTTCTCCATCATTGCCTATCATCTTAGCAAAAAAGACAACTTCTATTGAAAAATTCAATACAGCCATTACTTAGTAAACGGTGTGCCAGATCCAGAGGTGAGTGTGCGCCAGCTAACATGACATTTTCTACTGTGCATGCTCATAACTGAAGAGCATGCAGTCACAACCAATTCATGGAATTGCACAACTTGAGCTGTGGAGGCTTGCGTTCTGAAGGGCGTGTTGTGGGAGAGAAGTGGTGGAGGAATGTAGTCAATGTACAGTAAAGGCGAGCTCAAGCAAGTGCACTCAATCCACAGCAATAAATAAAAAGGACTGTAAGCCAAAGCATTTGCACCTGCTACAGGTCAAGTCTAATTCCAGGGGGCAGACCTTCTGAGCCCAATCTCAGACACTTCCATTAGAATGTGACACTGCAAACACATTGCAAAGTGCCAGATATTACTGATGATGTGTTCTTCATTCATGTATTTTCACAAACAGTAATAAAAATATTTTTTTCAGATTTTTATTAAAAATGTTAATATTGTATGCAATTATTTTGTGACATGCACAAACCAACAAAGGGGCTTGCATTAATCAGAACCTCCATTCAGTCAGCATTACACTGTACAACGCTACACTTGCCAAAAATATTTAGGCAATTAGTTGCTAAGCGATTAGCTGCTATGTGTCCATTTGCTTAATGCTTGCAATCCATAGGATGACTATTTGCATGCGCCTCTAGATTGGGTCCAGTGCTAACTCAGCAATTACAATAGAAATTAGAGAACAAAAATTATCTACTATCAAATAAACCCCAAATTTGTTATAGATAAATGCATACATTAATATGTCCCTTCTTAAATAAAAGAAGCATATAATAGGTAAAAAGCAGATACACATGTCAAATTAGCAACATTTTTATTTGGGGTGAGAGGTGACATGGATTTAACCTTTACTGTGTTTATATGTAATTCTTTGTTGCTTCCTTTTCAGTTTCATTGGTTACAATGCACTTAGGCATATTATCGCACAACAAACTACTTTGCTGTTTGTCACAAATCAAAATATTAGGCACATAACAAAAACGCAGAACACCCAACATAAATCACAAGCCAAAAAAAATAAATAGGCATTACTAGTTACTAACTGAATAATTGAATGCAAGGGCCCAGAGATGCCAGCAAAGTAACCCTATTTGGACTTTCACGTTATGGAAGGTCTAGACAGCTCTGATAGATATTTATTGGCCCACATGTATGCCTAGGAGAAAGAGTGAATAGACAGGCAGTATTGACCCCTCATCACTTCTACTGAAATGTAAACATTTCCACCACTGCTTTTGTACTAAAATGGTAATCACTGCAGCAAAATTGTATTAAGTGACAACCACTGATTAACTACTGCTTATTTTTTGACATTTGAACTGAACCACAGGAACCAAAAATGACCTTATAGGGGAAAGGCTACGTTATGTATTATTTTGCCACCAGTTCCCAAAAATACATCAATTTGGGAGAAAGCATATAAAAAAAATGATGTAACCCATAGAAACCATGCAAAAAAAAAACTTCCAGTACTAATACAATATAAACAAGTCTAATAAAAGCAAATGTCCAGTTATAGAGGCTTGCTGCAAAGAATGATAAAATCCTAGAATATTCTGCTGTTAGAGAATCTTATTGAGGCACATTAATATTTCAAATAATAGAGCAAATTACTATTCTTGGAATCTGAAGAAAAAAAAAAAACAACACAGGAACGCAGAAAGAATTCCCAAAGAGGGAACATACAATATTGATGCAAACAACTCCCAGGGTCTGAATCGAATACAAAGACCCAGTGGAGTGAGGCAGTAATGACAACCACAGTATCTTAATAAATTGCCCTCATATGCAAAATTAATATTGATGTTAGTTTGTATTAAAAGGAATCCATGATTATGTACCATATAGCTAGCCTGGCCCTTGTTTACTTGGTTATTCTTTAAATGCTTTAACTAAGTAAATGTTTTAACGAACGCTAGGCCTCTATGAAACCCCATCAGATAAAAGCAGGATGTAATTAATGGCACATGTAGATAAAATACCCCATAAAAATGTTGTTTTTCTAATATAGGAATTTTTAAATAATAAATACGACTACTAAACTATATACCCACATATTATTTTCTTACTAGCTCCATGTTTATGTCACATGATCTAGAACACTTTATCCAGTAGGTGTGTTATTACACCGGATTCCACTTTTGCTCATATATTATTAATGTCCTTACATAAACTACCACATTAGTCTTTCCCTCAACTAGAAATGACTATGACTGCAAACACTGCATAGCTGGCTCAAACATACAAAATGGACCACCTGTAGAAAATGTGCTCGATTTTAAAGGTTGCTGCTAATACTCAATGTTTCAGAACCGTTCCAAAAACACTATACACTCTGTTTCAAACAGAAATAAAATCACAAGTCTCCTCTACCATATGCCCATGTAGAGCACTGCAGTATATAAAAAAATTTAAACTGAAGACCCACATCAAGGTTTTTTTTTGTAAATTTAGATATCTATTTTTGTTAGGTTGAATATCATCCACTATCATAATTCATTTCGCCTTATTAACCCCTCCATATGCAAAGTACTTATACGGTAACATGTTAATTAGACAACATGTCTTGTCCTTCTGTCAAAGTACCATGTCAAAGTAACCTGAAAATGTTATTAATTAGCCAAGAATGATAGACATTTAAAGAAGGCAATTTTATATGAATCGTTTACACTTTTTGTGAGTGGCTTATTAAAATTTCTACATAGGAAAGCAATATTTAAAAACATTAAAAGGTAAAGTTCTTAAGTTTATATACACATGTTGGTATTGTGTTTTGTTTATGTTTTTTTTTTTTATTTAAAGAAACCTGCAATCCCAGCACTGTATTTTCAATATTGACAGAGCAACGCACATTATATTAATCAATCATATTCCTTTACATCTTACAAAAGCTCAAATCTAATGAAAGAAAGAGAAATAATCAAAGACAAAATAAAAATTAGTTTTTCTAGCAATGTTTACTAATCACCAAGGCCATATTGTTGCATATAATTTTCCTGAGTATTTTATATTTCAGAAATGGTGTGCTCTATAAAGGTATAATGATAATAAACGTAAATAAAACAACATAAAACTGGATGTCCTAAAAAGACATAAATCTAGTTAATTACTTGTAAGATAACACTTGCAGGATTATGTGTTGTGAAAGCATGATATTGTATTTTAAGTGCCAGCATGCACAAAAAAGGTTAAAAACAAAAACTTAAAAAAGTAATAAGTACAGTATGTATAATAGAGAACCAGGTCTCTGGAGGAAATACCAATTTGAGGACATATTGACTGCAGGCTTTTCTCAAGTAATACAGCTTCCTCGAGGGCATAATTCAATCCCTTGGTGCAACATTCAGTGCGATACTGTAATAACTAATAATTCATATAATTGTTGAAAAATAACTATATAGATTATACAGAACACTACCACAGCCATTTCTACTTATTTCATAGGAATAGGTCTGTTTCAATAGAAGCCATCTATCTAAATGATGGAACATCATGACATGTTTTTGTGAAGCATTGGAATGCTACTTTGCTAGGTTGCAAATGCAAAACAAAATTTTTTATTGACAATTAAGATAACAAATTATGTGTCATTATGCTTTGGTGAGAGTATAGAATGTCTGTATTTTATTCATAGACAAATGCAATATGAATAAGGATGCATTATCAAATTATTCATTAAGGCCACACCACAGGGAGCAAATCAGCATAATTCAACACACAGCCTGCCACCCACACACATCTAAGATGTCATTTCTACAGCATTGCAAAACTGCAGTCAAGAATGATGTTAGAATTGTGATAGTTTCCATTTTGTAGATTAGAGAATGAGCATCTAAGATCCTCCCCTTACAACCTAACACCACCCCACCCAATGCCAAGCTAATGATTAATTTCACTGCTGACCAAAATGGGCTGCTTAATAGTAGACTACCTATCAGTCTAGTGACTAGCCAACACTGCAGAGAACGTAACCTGCATAATAATCATAGGAAGCAGTCTGCATGATCTTCCCTAAGGTCTATGTAGAAATCCCTGTCGCTTTACATGTCAGTGGTGTATTTAAAAGAAGGAAGTAGAGGCTGAGCAAGGATTGTGTAGTACCCCCGTAGCCCTCCACCCCAAAATACTGCAATGTAAGACTGAGCCACAGACCCACAGATCATTCCGTGCTGCAAGCTACAGTCACGTCTGCAACGACCCCCCCCCCCCCTTCCTTAAATCCCATATGTTGAATAATACAGTAACCCACAGCACCATCGCTTCCAAGATCCCCTCCATTTTCCGCAGGTCTCGTACCTTTCACCGCCCGATCCAACGTTGATAACTTCGGATCTATCGCCCTGTGCTCAGACATTTCCAGATGGAGCGTACACTTCTTGCAAAATAAGAGGCTGTCAATGGATTGAGCTCTTTAAATCCCGGACCAGTGATAAAGTTCTTTTCCCTCCCGTGTTTCAGATATGAGTCACCAGCATCGAGGAAAAAATAATATGTATATCAACAACCCTCCCCCCCAAAAAGAGATCTTAAAAAATAGTCACAGATTGCTGCAGTTAGCACTGAAATGCAACAGCCTATCTCTAGACAGAGACACTGCTACACTGTATTCCCTGACTGCCTCTGCTTTCCACGCACTCACTCGCTCCCTCACACAAACACACACACACATACATACATACATGCAAAGGCACTAACACTCGCTACACCATCAGATCTCAACCTATCCTCAGCTCAGTTTGGGTTACAACTGTTGTCCCGCCCCCTGCTCCCGGACACTCTGCTCCTATTGGCTCATAGGTGCCATCAATCACGAGAAGGAACCCTTTCAGGTATTTCCCTTGCCTAGCCCTCACTGGTGTTACTATGGCTTTCTCTCCTGTCACTTTGGCTGCAGACTAGGAAGTGGAGGAGGAGAAGTGGGAGGAGGGAAGCACAGTGTAGAGAACAGCTTGGCAGGGAGAAGCCCCACTAATGATTCCTTTGCAGTATGAGGCAGGATGTCTGAGTAAGTGAATGCAGGATATTAACGTGTCAGAGATTGGAGGATCTGTTAGTACTCTTGATTGGTCCAATACAATCCACTCCTTATTGGCTTTCACACGTGGCCAGCCCAGTTTGCTTCCTGCCGGATTGTACATGGTGGCTGTCATATTGTGGAGTGTCAGTCTTGGGTGATGGAATGTACTCTGATTACATGGCATCGTATGATCACAGGCCTTATGGTGGTGCAGGTCGCTGAAAACCATTTCGGTCTTAAAATACATAATTGCTCAATCCTAGATAGATTAAAGCATAGAATGGGGTCACTGAGGACACCAGATCTTCATCTGCTCAGGGGATTTGTGTAATGTCAGTCTTAACTGCATCTCTCTTTAAAGCTTATTGATCTTTCCTTTATAAACTAAATATGCTGCATTATTTTCTTTTATATTAAAGAGAATTTCAAATGCACATATAAAACATTATTTATAAGATATAAATATATTACACTTTTGGATGAATAAAGGACTCTCTCTCTCTCTCTCTCTCGACTAGTTTCAGCCTGAATGTTACATTCACTATATTAGTATTATTTGTAACTTATATTTAACGTTTTAGATTAGTATGGGTACCATTCTTACTAAAGCCGTTTTCATTAGCTATGGATGTATTGATTTCTCTCTCACTCTTGTCATTTATCTTTTTTTTCCCAGAAGATCATTGATTGTGGTCTAAAGCTCACTTTTAACAATTTGTTCAGATGTTTTGCTTTTATCAGCTCTTTCTGTACACATCTCTTACTAATATTTTGCTCTTCATTACACTAGATGACATCTATTTAAATCAAATATTATAATGCAATGTTTATTTATTAAGCACCACAGTAGCGAATAGTCAGTGTAAC
Source organism: Limnodynastes dumerilii (assembly GCA_011038615.1). Lineage (NCBI taxonomy): Eukaryota > Metazoa > Chordata > Amphibia > Anura > Limnodynastidae > Limnodynastes > Limnodynastes dumerilii. The sequence goes on along the minus strand of WWET01001773.1, from coordinate 131,841 downwards.
AAAACATTTGTTTCTTATACTGAAAAGTGGATTGAATATAAGGTTAATTAAGAAAGTGTAAACATTAGATTAAGAGTAAAAGAAAAACAGGTGCATGAGTACACTTTGCCAAAATATGTTGCAATACACAAACAGGATTAGAGTTGAGAGGTGAAGTTTCCTAACTTGCTCTAATTTACAGATTAGTCATAAAACCATGCAGTGTGTGCTTTCAGATTTCAGTAGAGCCAATAAGGCATGAAACTGATCAGCTGCATAACGACAGCATTACATTAAATTTCTTGAGAGGTTATTCAGTCAGCATTTAGGGCCTGATTCAGTTAGCTTTGCGCCCGCGTATTTTGTGGTGCGAAGCTAATTCCGCAAATTTTTTGGGGAGGATTTTAGTGGGTGCCCCATAGAGATGCGCATAAAAATCGTCAAATTCTTTGTGCGCTGTATTGACAGGAAAAAGCGCAGCGTAAACTTTTTCCTGTCATTGCAACTAGTTGAATCAGGCCCTTAGAGTAGTTGCATATTATCGCAGATTTTATTAAATTCTTGCCTGCAGACACTTTAAAAAAGCTTTCCTGTCTCAGTGCTGTGAGGCACAAATGCGAAATCACAGAGCTGCCCGAGAAATCAATATGGTAAACAATTATTGTCCTGGTAACAATTATAATGAACTAGGACCCGCATTCTCACTTGCTAATTTTTCTTGATACGAGCGTAGTTTTAGGTGCAGAGCTACTATGCGTGCGTAGTAACTCTTCTAAGCTATCTACGTAACTTTACGTTATGTAGATTGTGTAAATGCGGTCTTTAAAGACCACATTCTACGTAATGTAAAGTTACGTAGATAGCGTAGAAGAGTTACTACGCACGCGTAGTAGCTCTGCACCTAAAACTACGCTCGTATCAATAAAAATTCGCAGTTGAGCATCCAGGCCTAGAACTTTAAGATCTGCTTTTGCTGTATTCGGATCTTTGAACACAGCATAAGTTGCGATCCGCTATCATGCTTATCCATGCATCTGTACAAGTGCTTCACTAACCACTCCCTTCATTCTCACTAAGTTTCAGGGATGTAGTTCTATATTCTATACTTCCTTGTTCGATGGGCAGGATCTCAACAATGCTGGATCGTCAGTGACAGCGGATTGATTATTCTGAACTAGAAGGAGACAGTCCACACTTGATGGGGATGGTTAGCATTTGGCTGCAGTCAGATTTAGCTCTTGAAATAGGACCTCTAAAAGTTGTCTCCATAGATTTTAATTACAGCTATGACATCATCACTTGGCTGAGTAACTGAGCATGTGCAGTTCCTACTCTTTAGCTCCCTATATAAAGCACTGTACTGAGGTCCAGAGTTGCTTTCACATCACCACCCTTGAAAAACCTGGGTTTTTCCTGGGCAAACTGCTGCAATTCCAAGGATGCATTTCCATAGAGTAGTGCTGAGGTTTTATAGATTTTATTGTAAAAGGTACAAAGTTGAAAAAGCCAAAATATAGATGTTTTGCGAGCCATAAAATAGGACACAAGGCATCAGGCACTTAATATAGCAGACAGTCACAGACAGGATTGTTATTTGTACTCGGGCTACGAGGCATTTTTGTTGTTTTTGTGAGTGGTTCATTTCATTCTAATCTTGTAAGGCAGTATCTGTAAAAGGAATCGCTAAGATCCTTACTGCGACAGAAGTGGGATTAATAACAGCTCACCTGTCAATAGATGGTGAAACTTGTCAGAGAAATCATCAATGTATTATTTGTACAAAATTTAGGAACAAATTTAATATTTATCAGCATCCTTGTTTGCTAAGTGTAAGTGCATGGTGACAAATAAAAAGGGAACAGTGATCAGGGCCGCCATCAGGGGGGGACAGCCGGGCCCGGACAGAGAGGGGGCCCGACATAGCCCCTGGCCTCTTCTCTGTCCTGCCCAGGACACTAGTAAAAAAAAATCTTTGTTGGCAGAGGTCTGAATGCACTGCATATCAGACCTCTGCATTACCCTTCCGAAGACAAGGGCCCGCGGCACTGGGTGATGATGTCACATATGCTGCAGCGCCGTCTGACTGCCGGATGCCGAGGAGGAGGGCACGCGCGCCGCAGAGGAAGAGGTGAGGTGAGGTAAGGTAAGTGAAAACACATGGCTGGTGGCTCATGATGGCAGTATTGTGGGGAGGGGAGACTGGAGACACATGATGGGTGTATTGTGGGGGAGGGGAGACTGGAGACACATGATGGGTGTATTGTGGGGGGAGACTGGAGACACATGATGGTGTATTGTGTGAGGGGGAGAATGACACTGCTGTGTGTACTGTACCTGTGCTGTGTATACATGTCATGGTGTAGTGTGTGAGGGGGAGAATGACACTGCTGTGTGTACTGTACCTGTGCTGTGTATACATGTCATGGTGTAGTAGTGTGTGAGG
>WWET01001773.1:110117-124457 GCA_011038615.1 Limnodynastes dumerilii | reverse complement strand
AGTAGTCCCCTCATGTTTCCAGTACCCCCCTAGTTGTCCCATCATGTGTCCAGATCCCCTCTAGTAGTCCCATCATCTGTCCAGCTCCCCCCATAGTAGTCCCATCATCTGTCCAGCTCCCCTCTAGTAGTCCCATCATCTGTCCAGCTCCCCCAACTCTTTCTTACTTACCTTTACGGTGTTCCCTCTCTCCTTCCTCCACGCTGCGTCTGGCACGAATGCAAAATCCTGCGAGATGCGACGCAGGATTTAGCAGTTCGGCCTCGTGACGTCATCCGAGGCGGCCGCGGAGATTGATGCCGCCTCGGATCCCCAAGCTGCGGTATTTTTTTGCAGTATTCGCTCTATAAGACGCACACACTTTTCCCCCCACTTTTTTGGAGCGAAAAATACGGTACTCAAAAAAACTAAATATATAGACTTTGGGCTATAACACATAAACATCTTATAAAGTCCTGGGATGACGTGTTTAATGAAACAGTGCCATTTACTACCATGGTTAAACAAAAACAACAACAAAATTACTTATGCTAGATATTCAAACAGCAGAAAGCGAGAACAAGATAAATCTGTTACTGTGGATGTTAAATAAAATAAAATACCCAAGAAGAACTGTGAGGAGTTTAAAAATCTTGCATTCTATAAATCTCAGACCAAGTCTAGTAGTGATGATTCAGCATTCCTGAACGGAGGACTAGTTTAAGAAATTTATATAGAGCCACCTGGACACAATGATAAATCTAGTGTATTTCAAGACAGAAGTTTGTCTTTTGAATATATCTTTGTATGGTTTAAAACAGTGTAGTCATCGTTGTTATATTAAACTAGACATCTGCTAATGTAGATTAATCACTGATCATTGTCTTTACCACAAAAGAATTTGAGACAAGCTATTAAAAATTGTCATTAGATTATGATAGATTAGATTATCTCTTTATATTAGATCAAAAAAAGCCCATCGCCACAATAAAAGATCTTTTGAGGGGGCGTGGCTTGGCTGTCTAGCAGAGTGGTTGCACTTCTTCTGGGCTCCGCTGTCTGAAGTGCCAGGTTTGCAGGCTCTTTTTTTCTATTATCTGGACCTCCGTTTCCTTCCTGAAGATCATCTCTGCCTCCTGCCCCTCTGACCTTGTGGTGGAGACCCATCGGATGCCCCGTAGTGAGCCCTGTCGGGACTGTCTTTCCCTCCATGTGACCTTCGCTCTACTCCCCCAGAAAACTTTGGTGAGACTTTTAAGCTGTGAGGATCCTCCTCTGAGAACAGGTCAGGAAAGAGCAGAACTCGGCCTCTCTCCAATTGGCTTCCACTCCCAGCCCTTGCCTGAATGCATGTATTAGCAGCCATCTTACCCCTAAGCTGCTCCATACCTAATCTGCACAAGACTGCTTAACTCCATTATTGCTCACGTCACTGCTCTGCCCCACAAATGTAAGCTTTCCTTACCTTCCCCACCTACGCAGTGACATATACAAATATAACAACATAAATATCAGCTCCATTGATGTGTGTACTACAATACAGTGCTGACTGACATAGAAGAGAAGAAGTATATTGTTGCCATTGGAGACAACACACAAAACTAAAAAAACAAAAAGACAATAAAGAACAACAACAAAATAAATTACTATTAATCAATTATTAATTCTTTATAGCCTATCACTATGCTTCCCAAAAAAATCTAAGATGACAACCCTGCCTCCTCCAGTGCATTTCCCTGTAGTACAATCATCCAAAACTGCTACTAAATCGCCAGCTCCTCTGTTTCCCCTCTCTCTCTAGCAAAAGACTCTGCTATCACATCTCACAAAGTGCTTGATCCTAATATTGATCTTGAAGCCCCTCTTACAGGGAAAACTATGTACCACCTACTCACAGCGCTCAAAATGGATCTGACATCTGAGATGAAGGCTGCTGTTAGAGAAATCAAACTTGAAATATCCGAAATTGGCGAATGTACAGACCACCTTGAAACCAAAATAAAAGAGGTGGTTTCCTCTAGTAATGGGGAAGATCCAGACCTCTGTACGCTTTACGTGCGTGTGAGGGTCCGTAGGTATGCGCACATAGCGGGGACTCCCCGCTGTCAGTAGGAAATCTGGATACTTATGTGTCCAGATTCCTACCTTAACTTTTACGACTAGGTCTGCGGCTGTATAGTCATAACGGGGCTTCTCCCAACCCCTCATTTACAGTGAAGGGTCTTCGTTATGTACATTATTACTTACGCACTGGGAACATGTGGCGTGCGCTTAAGCAGATGTTCCCAGACAGGGGACTTACAAAATTGATTTGCATTCAGGATCCGGCCCCCTGACCATGAGTTGATCCAATCAGAACTTTCACAGCTTAGGGATAGAATTGCGGATCTTGAGTATAGTTCAAGATGCAACAACATCAAAATAAGAGAAATTCCTGAATCAGTCCCCAATAAAGATCTTCAATTTGCTACGGATGTCTTTCTCAAACTCCTACTAGATGCTAAAGACTCTGACCTCATAATTGATAGGATTCATCGTCTACCAAAACCCTGTATCCTTACAGGGTATCCTCACAGAGACACTCTTCCCCAGCTTAATTTTTTCCATATCAAATAGCAAATTCTTTAAACAGCCAGACGCACTGATCCTTCTGGTATTCTAGAGGGTTTCCAGTTGTTTCCTGACCTAACTGCAGCTACTCTTACTAAGAGAAGATCCTTTCAACCCATTACCTCTGTCCTCAGAAACAACGACATTCCTTACCGCTGGGGCTGTCCAGTTAAACTACTAGTGCAACATGAAGGTTCTACCTACATCATCTCATCGCTGGATGCAGGTGCCAAGTTCCAGGCTGAATGGTACCTCCTGGTTCCACCTGCTCCTCAAGCTACAAGTCCTCTCCAGAAGGATTGGTCTCAAGTGGGCTGAAATTATCATCAGATGAACTCCCCCTATGAATGGATCACTAAGTTAGCTTTTTCTATTTTTTCTTAAACGTTATGCTCTATTGTCATTATACTGTATTATGCTGCTTATAGTCTGCCTGCTTAATATATACTTAGATAGGTTATATAAGTTTAATCTTGTTCTTCTAGTTAGTGGTGTTTAGAATTACTATTATCTTTGTTCGCTGCCTGGCTGCGAATTGGCTTTGCCGCTTTTTTTTTTACCACAGTTTCCTTTTTTCCCATGCGGTAACAACTCATTTCTGTTTTTCTTCCCCATATTTTTATATGCTTTCCTACCCTTCCCTTTTGGACCTTTTAGTGATATATTATATGTGACTTACTCTCATGGTTCTCTTTTTTTATTATAATGATTAAGGGGTAGATCCAGAACTACGTGTGCCGTACGTTTATTCGCGGAGCGTATTTTCGTACACGTAAGTTCGCTACACTCTCCTCGGCACACCCCTTGCACTTACGTATTTTGTCAAAATACGCCACCCAAACCCTACCTTAACTTTTTCAAACGTAACACCATGCGTCCGCTAATGGACGTACACACTACGTGAACGTACGCAGCTTAGCACGACCATACTGTACACTTTAAATACCACCCCCCGCCTACTTCACGTAATTCGAACGTATTGTTGACTCACGTAAAATTGGCACGCCCACATGTAAGTATTTACGTGACACATACGTGAATCTCCCATACGTTCACAATTACACTACGTGAATGTGCGTATTTTCTATGGTGTGCATGCGCAGTGCGTACGAATCTGCGATTTTACGTCTCCGCCACGCGTAAAATCGCGGAGAAGCGTAGTTCAGGATTTGCCCCTAAATTGTTATCTTTAAATGTTAGAGGCTTAAACTCCCCCCAGAAACGTAGATTGGCTCTCTCTTCTTTCTATAAATACAATGCAAATATTGTTGCTGTACAAGAGATCCACTTTCATTTGGTTGCCCCTTTTCCTTTAGAGATCCTTGCTACCCTCTTTGCTTCACTGCCAGTGGCCCCTATAAACGTAATGGAGTAGCTATTATAGCAGGTTTTCAATTTGATCTTAAATTTAACATGGAAGATAATAATGGTCACTGCCTAGTACTAACTGGCCTTCTTGATGAAAGATGGCTAATGATTGTTTCTCTATATGCTCCTAACTCTAGACAAGTCCCCTTTTTTAAACACCTTTGTGAGCTCATTCAAAAACATAGGAAAGGCAATCTAATCCTCTTAGATTTAAATTTAGATCTCGAAAATTCATAAGTCCCGTCTTGCCACTACTCCCAAGAGGTCAGACTCTTCCGCCCCCTACTTAGCGTTTAAGAAGCTACTATCTGAGTTTGACCTATAAGATATTTGGAGGGTACAAGACCCTGATGCCTTTACCTTCTTTACCAACATACATAACTCATAGTCCTGTATAGTTTTTATCCTCACTGATAAATGGTCTCTACAACAATCCCACTCCATCAGAATTCTCCCAATAACTGTTACGGTACCTCAGGATTACCTGGACTGAGGACCGGGGTGACCGTGGGTAGAGGAAGGAAGTGTTACAGCAGACCGGGATTACCCTCACAGGGGACTGGAGTGGCTATGAGAGAGCAACAGACGGGCAACCCCACCTGGGTGCAGAGCCTGAATTCCAGACCTGGTCTTCGCTAGAGCCCCTGATGGTGGGGATAGACTGGAGCTGCAAGGAACCTGTCAGGATGCGGGACCAGAGGGGTAACTCCCGGGAGAGGAGATTCGGAGTAAAGGAAGAAATTAGTGGTAAGACAGTAGGAAAGGGGAGTAAGTGGGAAACAGATCGGACCAGAAGAGACCGGCCTGTGACAAACCACACTGAACGTAAAACAGAGACCAGAGACATAGGAGGGTAACGAGACGGACGAGACTTACTGACGGACAAGGGCAAATGCACACACACACACACACCAGCAGGGACCCCGAAGGGTAACACAGACACTCACACAGGAATAAGCAAGGATTAATACAAAGGGTTAATATAACAAGGTGGGAGAAGAGGTAATGGAACAGGCAGGAGAACAACAAGGGACAAGGCAGGATAACACTGGGTCAATCAGGAAACATGCTGAGTCAATCAGGAAACAGAGAGAGAGATAAAAATGCAAAGGCAGCGAGAGAGATAAATCAGGCAGGCACAGATTCTGACACAGCAATCTATAACCAGCACCAGAAAGAGGAACGCGCTATCTTAAATAGAGGCTGCTAGCCTCTGATAGGCTAGCAGCCGACAAGCCACCAATGGGAATTCTCCTGGCCCGGGGGGGGTGATGTAATGTATGACCGCATGTGTACGCGCCCGCCCGAAGCTCAGGCGGCGGGACCACATGTGTTTGTTTACATGCCGAGAACGGCATGTTGGCAGGAGCGGAGAGCGAGGAGAGGCATACGGTCAGTGGCAGACGCTGAATAGAGGAATGGGAGAGGTGAGTATCTCTGCGTGTAACAATAACATGGGCGAAATCTGCGGGCGGGGGGAAGCATTCAAAGTGTACAGTGTGGGAGGGGACTGAGTTAAGGCAGGCTTATGGCAGCGTAAGGGGGTGTGCACTCCCCTCTCTCAGATGTAAAGAACCCTGCATGTACGGAAAATGTGCAGGGGTCTGGATCTGGTCCATGGTCTGACCATGCTGCGATTCTCTGGACTTGGCACTTTCACCACTCCAGATTGCCCCCCAGACCATGGAGACTCCCCAATTACTTACTTAACTCCCTTGAGGCTAAAAAGGTGTTGTCCAATGCCTTGGCGCTCTTCCTGCAGACAAGTGACCCTACGGACATGGCTCTTTGGACCCACTGGTGTGCACTAAAGGCAGTGATGTTGCGTATCAAGCTGGAGCTAGGCTTAAGAAACAACAGCAGCAGCTTTTTAGCAACCTAGATTCCAAGATTGCATATTTGGAGCATCAAAATCAGCTTCATCCCTCTAAACCACTCCAGAAAGAGCATTCTGTGGCTAGAAGCCAGCTTCAAAACTTGTTGCTGATTCCCACTAAAGTTGCTCTTACCAAACTCCGTCAGCGTTATTACGTAGCTGGCAACAGAGTTGGAAGATTTCTGGCCAGAAAGCTCAGAAACAAAACAAGCCCAACATCATATTAAATACATAGACTCACCTGGGGGTGTTAGAACTATTAACCCAGCTGACATTGTAAATAAATTAGCTGAATATTACTCTCAGCTATATAAATGAAACAACGATATTTTAACTTTTCAGCCAAATCCTGAACTCATTAAACAGTTCCTAGATAATGCTAAATTATTATGGTTAGACAATGACATTGATGCTCTGTGCGCTCCCTGTGTTACACTCCGTCAGAATAGCACTAGCAGGGTGTAGCAGGGTTTTATTCTATGTGTCCACTATTCCCTAGCTGCCAGGTAATTACCTCTGGAGGAGTGTCAGGCTCTCACTACTGATTGGGGGAGTTCCCCTTAAATAGCCTCTGTTCAGTCTTACAGGTGTCGGTTATAGCGTCTGGTTTCCTGATCGTGCCTGCTAACTAATTGAGTACTTTTTGTTGCTGTTGCATCTTCCTGATACCCTGTGTTTCTGGTGTGTACCCCTTGCTTTCCTGATACCCTCTGTTTATTGTTTGTTGACCCCCTGTGTGGTGAGGTGCGTGGCGAGAGTAGTTCACTACTCCCGCTGACGGCCTCAGCCCCAGACAGGTTCCGGTCTCTTCCCCACCCCTGAGTGGTGCGTGCATGTGTTTACCATCTCACATTGCTCCGGCCTGTCGGGTGTGTGTTTGATCTGCCATGTGTTGTGTGCATTACCTGCTGTTGCCATCTAGCAGTGTGTGGAGTTCACCTGTTGTTCTCCGGTTATACATTTTCCTTTCCTCAGCAATTGAGGAAAGGAAAAGTGGGAAAAACTCTGGCTATATGGCAACAGTAAAGAGTAACCGCAAGTGTATTGTAAGCACTTATACCATCAAATAGGGATTGCCAGCCCTATATAAAAAGCAAACACTGAACAAAGAAAATGATGGTAGGGCTTACCAGAAATACACACCAAAATATATATTTAAAAATTACAACATTTATTTAAAACATAAGAAGTATTAAAATAACAGCAAGTGTGTAGTCCACAATATGTTACCTATTTAGAACATAATAATAACCCTGCAGGGATTTGTGGTGTAATTAGAAATAGGTAAATATGATGCATTAGGTGCATTATGAGCATATATCCAAAGCCTGAATAAAATCCTGTAATATGGAGCTCAGAAGATGGTGTGGCCAACAGATTGTAGTATGAGGATAAAAGTTATTAGGGCCCAGCTGTACAGTTGCTAGTTGTGAGTCCACTAAGTAAAGAGCATATTAAATGTCCTGCAAATAGATTCAGATAATGCCGTGGAGGAATTAGAAATAGACAAAGGGGTAGATCCAGAACTACGTTTGCCGTACGTTTATTCGCGGAGCGTATTTTCGTGCGCGTAAATTCGTTACACTCCCCTCGGCACACCCCTTGCACGGACGTATTTTGTTAAGATACGCTTTCCAAACCTTACCTTAACTTTTTCCGCAGTCATACGCACACGTACGTATGGCCTAGACAAATTTACGCAGCTAAGCGCGCCCATAATGTACACTTTAAATACAACCCCCGCCTACTTCACGTATTTCACACGTATTTTGTTGAAACGTGAAATTGGCACGCCCACACGTAAGTATTTACGTGACACATACGTGAATGGCCCATACGTTCACAATTACGCTACGTTAATGTGCGTTTCTATGGTGCGCATGCGCAGTGCGTACAAAACAGCGATTTTACGTCTCTGCCACGCGTAAATTTGCTCCGAGGCGTAGTTCTGGATCAGGCCCAATGTGCCTAGAGAGACCAGCGTAGCTGGTAAGTTCTTACCACAAAAGGCTCCACTAATAGGCAGCGAATTGCTCTCGTATGGCATTCCGACCTCCAGAGGGCAAATACAGGTGGGCACTGTAGTAGTAATGAGCGGCGTCCTCCGAACAACCACCCGATAATTAGCGGTAAGCTCAATCGGTAGTGAGGTTTTGATGGAGCTCCAATAAACATGAAGTGAGCTCTCGTGTAGCGTTCTGGCCAGAGTAGCACTGTAGACAGCATGAGCGGCGTGCTCTGGGCAGCAACTGAACGACTGGAATTGGGCTCAGCAGGATGTAATCAGCTGTTAGCGGCCGTCTTTGAGGCTCCTTAATGTAGGCAAGGACAGAGGCTGTTGGGAAATGTGCACCAGTGGAATGCAGACTTGTTAGCACCTGATACCTTGACGCGTTTCTCTGTGATAGCACACAGTTTCATCAGTAGAATAGCTATTGTCATCTTACTCGTGAGTGTAGCCACCAGCTAGTTATTACCGCTGTGTAGTTTGCTATCTCCAGTGTGTTTTGCTGTGCGTGTATTTCCACTGAGTGTGTGTCATCTCCAGTGTGTATTGAGCCGTTGCTCCGCTGTATATTTCCAATTTGCAGTGTTATTATGTGGTAAACTGTTCCATCTGTCTATACCTGTGTAGTGTTGTTTTCCATCCTGACAGCACTACACCCTGTTCCATTCTGGGACCTGTTGTGCACCAAGTTCTGCCATTACTGAGGCACCCTTTATTTAGTATACCTTCCTTCTGCCTGTACCACCTCCAGTGCTAGTTTCATCCTCCTAAATTATTCCCCTGCCAGTGTGTTCATTTGGTATACTTATTTATTACTTTGTTTACAAGGGTTTTGTGCGCACATTCATTTCTGCTGTACTGTGTATAAGGGTTTCAGTATTTGCATTAAATATCATATTACCGTCTTTGAGAGTTCAGTGTGTGTTACTTACCTGTGATCTTGTATGCAAGGGTTCCTGTGAATACCTGGGTTCCTGTTAGCATAACTACGCTGCAGTACCCCTCTGGGACTATCGCCGGGGGCACGACCTGTCAGACCAGCAGCCCAGACTATCCTCACCACTAGAGGCTCTAGTAAACACCTGGTGCTGACATAGATTCCGGGCCCCCGGTGAGAATCCCTTTGGCCGACTGTAACACCCTGGACTGCTCAGGAAATTGATTGGGTTATTAAAAATCTCCCCAAGTCTAAAGCTTCAGGACCTGATGGGTTTACCAACGAGTTTTATATGACCTTTCGAGAAGATCTTATCCCCTTCCTTTTAAATCTGTTTAATTCAGTTTTGGAGGTAGGTTCTTTTCCAGGTGAGTTGCTAAAAGCACAAATCATTACCATTTTAAAACCTGGAGAAGACCCTTCCTCTTGCAGAAATTATTGCCCAATTACCCTTTTAAATTCTGACTGAATGATCTATGTGAAGCTTCTCATGAACCGCAACATTCTCCCCCCCCAATTAATTCACCCTGATCAAGTGGGCTTTGGCCCACAGAGTTTTTATCTAAATGAACTGTTACGTGCTGTCACGAAGAGTGACAGCACTTGTCTCCCACGTCGGCGTCGGGTCCAGTCTTCGAACGCCGGCGTCCTGGCATTGCTGAGCAACCAGGAGTTCATAGCATGAACTACTTTCTTGTAATGAGAAACAATGCGTCCTGCTCTCCTTAGATGTAGAAAAAGCCTTTGATAGGCTTCACTTGCTCATTATGGCCAAAGCTTTATGCAGGTATGGCTTTAATGATAAAATTTTGCATTTCATCATGACTTTATATTCCAATCCCTTCGCCAGAGTCTTAAGCAATGGTTTCCTTTTCCTCTTCTTTTACCATCTCTAATAGCACTCAGCAAGGTTGTCCTATGTCGCCTTTAATGTTTGTTTTAGCTATTGAACCCTTAGCTGCCTTAATTCATTCCTCCCATGCCTTTCCTGGTGTTAAATGTGGTAACACTGCCCACAAACTCTGCTTATTTGCAGATGATATCTTCTTGTTTGCAACTAGCCCAGAGACTTTAAAGCTTCTCTATATAAGCTTAATTCTAATAAATTGGATGCCCTCCCATTAAATATGGATGTGGAATCTTTTTATAACAATATACTGCACAATACTTGGTTAGAAATGATGCCTAGAGCATTACAGAAGAATTCTACTTTAGATTCCCTTAAACAAAAATTTATTTTGGGGGCTATCAAATTTATGTTGACACATAATTATTTTTTATTTGAGAACACGTTTTATTCACAGTGGAAAGGTACTGCCATGGGGACCTGGTTCGCCCCAAACTACGTGACCCTATACATGGGTGATTTCGAGGACCATAATGTGTGGGGTAGCAAGTTTGGGGTGAACTTGGTCCTCTATGGAAGGTACATAGGTGATTTATTATTTGGGGTGGCAAATTAGAGCACAAGAATTTGTTTCACATTTAAATAATAAATGCAGCTTCTATTGAATTCTTAGATTTGTTTCTAATGATTGAAGATACCCAAATTTGTACATCTACGTATAAGAAGGAAGTTGATGCCCCCACACTTTTACATTTTAAAACATCTTATCATTATAATTGGAAAAAGAGTATACTAAAAGGGCAGTTAATTCACCTCAAGCAAAGTTGTTTGTCTAATATAGTATTTGAAAAACAAGGGAAATAACTTCTAGAAACCTTAAGAATAAGAGCATACCCCAAGGAAATGCTATCTGAGGCATGAGATCATGTATCTGCAATAAATAGAAAACATCTATTAGAGAAAAATATATTGCCAGACGAGAAAAATAAGGATGAGTTTAATACAAATTTTTTTTCTAAATATAACAAATGTGGTGATCAAATTAGAAAAATTATCAATAAGAACTACATAATTATAAAATAAGATCGAATATTAGAACTTTTGTTACCAAATAAACCAAAAGTAGTTTTTTAAAAAAAAAGTTCTAACCTCCAAAATTTATTGCCACCCAGTGTTCTTAAGAAACATCTTAAGAACACGCAAATATTAGAAATTACAACTAAAGGTTATTTTAAATGTGGGAGTTTACGTTGCATTACCTGTGCATTTATTGCCTATAGATCAAGTAGTCTAATACATAGAGAGGTGGAACATAAGATCAACAGTTTTATTAATTGTAACACAACTTATATATGTGTTCAAATGTCCATGTAATTTGTTATATGTAGGTAGAACTATATGAGCTCTTAAAGTAAGATTCTTTGAACACCATAGAAGTATCCTTAAAAAATCTAATCAATTTAGTGTCTCTAGACGTTTTTCAGAACATCTTAACAATAATCCAAAGGGTTTAAAGATATATGGATTAGAACATATCCCCCCCCTGACAGAGAGAAGGGGAGACAGATTTAAGAAGCTTTGTACTAGAGAGACCTTTTGGATTTTTGTGTTGGATAGCCTGAGCCCTAAGGGCCTAAATGAAATGTTACAACTTAATGTGATATGTTGAATTCACTAAACATATTTATCTGTTCTTTAATCTATATATGATATGACTGCATTGGATATATCACAAAATATTAAATGTATTTTGTCCAATCAGGGGTTGGACAGGGGAGCCCTGTGGTGCACCTGCTCGGTTGCTGTGCGGCGACGCCCCCATGCCTTTCCCACCACCTAAGTTGTTCTCTAGTAAAGATTTTAGAATCTATTATCTATGTAGGTCACATTGAGCTGCTCATAAATTTTGGATGGGCTATTCTATATGTTTATATTAGTAATTATTTGAGTTGTGCGATAGTGGGAGGTGATTTTGATTAATAAATCTTCATATATTTCATAACTATATTACATAACTAAGGAAATTGGCCTCTATTGTTGGGATTTTTGTATATTTAATAAAACTCTATATATAAGGGGTCTGGACACTCTATGAAATTTACACTTATTTACAATATAGACTGTCTTTGTTCTAATATCTAATTCTAAGTTAAAAGGAATGGCTGATTCTTGTTTATCCATAGAGGGTTAAATTTTGAGATGTATATTTCTAAGATCTTTGATTATGGGGTCTATTATGTCATTTTTTATTCTTTATTTTTTATTATATACAGATAATTATTTGTACATATATACTATCTATATATATTTTTTTATATATATTTTTTGTATATACTTTTTATATTTTTTTATTTTTTTATTTATTATTATTTACATTTTTTATTTATTTTTTTATTTTTATTATTATAATTATTATTTTGTTATAACTGTTTAATTTGATATCATTTTTGGCCGATATCTTTGCTTATTTGCTAAAACTATATATGAATTATTATAGATGTTTCGCTTCTGATGTTTAGTTTCGATAGTTACTCCATGAACTTCTTGTCAATTAAAATTATATCAATACGAGTTAAACAATAAAACATATAAGAATTAATGTTTAATCTTTATTTGTTTGGTTGAGTTTTATAAACACTGGATATGGTGTGGATAATATGGTCTATAAGGTGCTCTATAAGATGTCAATTACTGAATACATGTTTTTTTAAATGTAATATTTTATATTTACTTATTGAGTTCATTTATGGTTATAGTTGTAACAACTGAAATGATACAATATGGAAACAATATGATAAATTTATAATAAGGGACAATTAATATAGATATGGTACACTGAACGAACATCAATGAGTTAAATCGCAGATGTGTACTAATGAATCAATGGAGAACTTTAAAAGACGTCCAGCATGAGAATTTAATTTATATGCTTCTGAAGAAATCTCAAGGTAGATGAAACACGTCAGTCTGCAATTTGGGTCCCATATGTAAATATTATTGCACTTCAAGCACTTTACTTGAAAACGAACGGTGGGCGCACATGCCAGTTTTGATCCAGCACTATCCTATTACTTATTTTCAAACAGGACAATCAGCCCTCCCTTTACAGGTCTCTACTTGTTGCCTATCATCGCGGTGGGAGCTGGAGCTCCATGAGCAGCAGCAGGTAATTCATATTAAGCATGCGCTGTGACGGGAGCTGAACGTTACAGCCGAGAAAGAGGACGGATTAGAAACCATATACGAGCACTGTCAATGTGAGTCCCCATGTGAGCCACACATGATCCGGCTGCCAATTTTCACTATCGATGCCTTTCCGATCCACTGTTGAATATATCGGGTGAGACCTAAACTTTATATTCAGCATTGGCTTCATGTCCTAATGTGGAGGAGTGTGTGAGAACTAGTTATCCACTATTTATCATTACATTGTGGAATTATTGATTATCTCCGAAATATCTTTTTTCATGTTTCAATTGACAATTGATATGAGGTGCAATTAGTTTCAATTCAAAAACTATTTTTTCATTGGATTAATTGTCCGATCTGTTTGGCCAGTTGGCATACTTTATGAGGATCAGATTTTTAACATTGACCACTTGTGCTTACTGCAATTGAACTGTTATATTTTAGGTTTATCAATAGGCTACATAATGTATAAGCTGTCGATATAAACAGTGCACTTTATTAGAGGTTATTGTTGTCCTTATGGGCCCATAAATTTTATTTACATTTTTTTTCATGTTTTATTATTGATGTTAATAAAATTTACTTTATTGTGGACTAACCATATCCTGTGTTTTAGATACTTTTTTTTACATTGCTTTTTTAGATTATAGCTTGCGCCGGAATATTTTTTTTCCTCTTTTTTAATTTCAATTAGGGAGTGTTACACAACTCCTTTTCCTGGCTGCATTATTTTATATTGTGCCAGCTTTATTAATTTTGTTGTTCCATTAAATATCCCCACTGTTAAGCTATCTAAGCTCCAGTATAACTTTCACTTCAATTGGCAAGCAAAAGAGATCAAGTATCTGAGTGTACAGCTTCCCACTCGCATATTTGAAGTATTTGATTATAATATCCTCTCACTTTTGATACATGTATCTACTTTGACTAAATCCTTGATAAACTTTGAGATCTCTTGGCTAAACGGATAGCAGCTTTTAAGATGATGTTCCTCTCAAAACTGGTGTGCTTATTTCGCACCATCCCATACCTTTGACCCCAATCTTATCTCTCTAAATTCCAATCCCTCATGTTTTGCTTTGTATGGAAACTCAAATCACCTAAACTAGCCTTTTCCAGAGTGGTACTACCAAAGAAACTAGGAGGAGTAGCTCTCCCCTACCTTATTAAATACCAAGAAGTTAGCATGTTAGCACAGTTGCAAGACTAGGCTTTATGCCCTAATCCTGAGCCCTGGGTCTACATAGAAAGAGACATGTATGCTGACTACACCTTAGAAGATGCAATTTGGACTCCTAGAACCTTACGCCCCTTCAAATTCTCATATGTTCTCCTCTACTCAAGGGTATGGGACAGTGTTTAGTTCAATTGGAGGACTTGGTCATTTCTACGAATAATCTCTCAATTTTGGCCATTTCCAAACTTATACCTAATTGGCCATCATCTTTATGGAGATCTAGAGGTATCTTAACTCTGTCTGAAGTTATGGTTGGTAATACTTTGATATCTTTCCCTACTGTGCCAGG
>WWET01001773.1:60753-77306 GCA_011038615.1 Limnodynastes dumerilii | reverse complement strand
GGCACACAATAGTGACGTCAAATAAATGCTGCCCAGGCAAACAGATGATAATGGCGCATTGGAAGGACGAGGAGGTTCGAGAGCTGCTGAGCATTCGTGGGGAGGAGGAAATACAGCAGCAAATTACCGGAACAGTTAAACATGAAACAGTTTATTATAATATTTCTAAAATATTAACAGACTGGGGCATCAAAATATCGCAAAAAGTAGTTAATAAGCTGAAGGCTTTAAGAAAGCAGTACTCAAAGGTCCATGATCAGCGGAGAAGGAGTGGAGCTGGGCGCATGGAATGGCAGTTCTATGACCACTGCAATGTTGTTTTCGGGACACTCTGCATTGGCAAATCCAATATCTCTATCCTCCTTAAGTGGCACAGCAACCCCAGAATGCTCACAAGTGAGTATGGGGAGTACGGCGTCAAGGTCCATTTCGCCCCTCATGTTTTATGAGTCTGAGAATGACGTTATGGAATCTTCTGCTGTAACTAAGGACAGTCGCAATAGTTCCGCAGAAGACGTGGAGACACAAGACTCGCCTTCTTCTGAACCATCTCCACTGTCTGAGGGAATGCGGGTGTCTGAACAAGCTTTATCAACTACAGCATTACGTGGCAACAGTAAGTTCAAAATGTTTCTTTTTTTTATATTTCTTTGTGTACGCCATTGTTGTTTAAGTCCCTTTTTGTTTTTTTTTAGTGTTTTTTATTTGTAGGGTAGTCATTTTTTTAGGTTAGTACATGACAATAATAATTAAACAACTTTTACTTATTCAATGTCCATATATCACATCCAGCCCAATGCCAAATGTCAAAGCTAAAAATCCAGTCCAATCTTATATACAATTAAAAACAATTTACAAAAAATGTTATCTTAAAAAAAGTCCCTAAAAACATATTTGTTGCAGCGTGAAGTTTGTGCAGGAGGAATGATGCCTCAAGCACATAGGCTTACACCACTGCTTTTTTTTAAAAAAAAACATACTATTGTGAACCTATGTTTGTATGGGTAACTAATGTGCTGTTATTTTTTTTTACCCATTTCTCTAGTTTACAATATGCCCAAAAAGAAAAAGAAGCAAACTAAAATAGAAATCGCCACAAAAGCGATGACATCAGTAATGTTGGAACAGTTAAGTGAGATGGACAAATCCATGCAAGACCAAGAGGATGTGCGTTTACTGCACTTTTTCCAACATGAGCGTGACCTACAACAACAATTCCTATCCCAGATTATGGGCATGCACGAGCGGATAAATCGTGAAAACAGAGAGTAACAAATGGCTTTTCTCAACCGTATTGTAACTCGGCTGCAGCTACCCATGCAACAACCACATTCCCAACCACCCTACCAACAAGAAGGAAGCTACAGCTTTTCTAGAGGGCAACATTCTTTCCCAGAACATAGTGGAAACATCCAAAACCCACGGCATCCTACCGTCTACCAAGAACATCACAGACAGTGCCTTCCGGCTTTACAACCAGCCAGGGGGTTCCAACAACCTGAGTGCTCTACGCCTGCTCCAACTGTGTACCCGCCCGGTGCCCATAACACTGAATACCAACCTGCAGCTGTAAACCCTGATTACCCAAATTACCAGCAGTTATAAATTTCGTTAGTTTACTAGTTAGTACTAGTTGGTACTATCAAAAGCACTTTGTTTTTATTCTATTTTAAATTGTTTTTTTTTACCGATGTTACTATGTACAGTTCTATGTGCATTTGTACAGTGTTATGTTTAAATAATGCTGTGAAAACGTTATTTTTATAAAGGCATGATACAATGCAATTTTTTTAAATAAAGTTTCTATAAGAATAGAAATAAGAACGTAAAATAAAACCAAACAATTGTTCACAACAACCGGTGTCCGTTTACTGTGTGAAAGAAGAAAGGTTTGCGGAGATAGTAAGTCTTATAAGTTCTGCGCAGCTGTTTGGTCGCTCACCCTCGCTTGAAGTTACTTCAGGCGAATCCAGCAGTTCAGATTCTGGTATGTTCCACTCTGGTAGAAACTGCTTTTTGTATCTCACATATGTTGTGGAGTATACAGCAAGCAGCAACTACATGCGGCACCAGCTTTAAACCTCCCGAAGCTTTATTCAGATAGGCAGCAAAAAGACTCAATTCTGCAGCTGCTTCAATTTATGATGTCAATGTCGTAGCGCTTCATTAATCTCCGCCACCGCCCTTTCGAACGGCCAAAGGCATTTTCTACCACCATCCTTGGGTGGGTAGGCTGCATCCCCAATGAGGTGCACAGGGATCTCCACACCATTAACAATCTTTGATTTCTGAAAATAAATAACAACTTATGTTTAGGACATGCATTTGGCAATTATTATCGTAAAGCATAGCATGCATATACACATGTACTGTGTGAAAAAGGAATTTTTTTTTTGCATACACATTACTAAACAAGGTACTTAAAGGCCTTAATACATGTTTAATGTACAATAGATAATGAAGAAATGTACAACTGTTAATTATAACAAATATGCAAGCTGACAACATGTATGTTTACCTGTCTTGGAAACAACCATCCATCTTGACTCTACTCTGCAATGTTGAACAGTTCAGAATTGGCCAACACTCGGGCGTCGTGCGCACGTCCAGGCCAGCCAATAAACACATCTGTGAAACTAAAAATAATATATATTTAGCAATTATGTAAACAACACATTATAAGTCACACGCAAAGTTGAAAAGAGGCTTACCAGTAATTGTGGTCCACTACAGCCTGTAAAATAATGGAATGCCAGCCTTTGCGGTTGTAGTAATCCGCTGGGTTCTCCACATGGGCAATGATGGGGATATGTGTCCCGTCTGTGGCTGCAGCACCCTGGGGATATCCACGCCGCAGAAATCCAGCTATGGTGTCATCTGGGCGCTGGCCTTGAGGTAAGGAGTTGAAGCGATGGTAAATGGCCTCTATGAACGCTTCATGCACTAGATTGCACACAGTGGATATCCCCACACCAAAAAAAGCAGGAGATTGTGCGGTATTCGCCAGAGGTAGCATACCACCACAGCACAATGCCTAGTCTCCTGCTCGGTGAAATGGGTCTTCTGCAGTTTGTGGACTGTCTTGTCAATACTGGGGTGATAAGGTCCAGTACATAATTAAATGTTGCACGAGACATTCTGAAGTGTGCCATCCACTGCTCGTCCTCAAAAGCTTCCACGGTACACCAGAAAGCCATGACTGCACTGCGGTCTCTGGCCCACATGCTCCGGTTTGTCAGTGTGCTCAATCTCAATATGGAGGTCATGCTGGACGTGATAAATGCTTTTGCGCATCATTA
Source organism: Limnodynastes dumerilii (assembly GCA_011038615.1). Classification (NCBI taxonomy): domain Eukaryota; kingdom Metazoa; phylum Chordata; class Amphibia; order Anura; family Limnodynastidae; genus Limnodynastes; species Limnodynastes dumerilii. The sequence continues at coordinate 74,007 of WWET01001773.1, read as the reverse complement.
TGGAGGTAATGCTGGATATGATAAAAGCTCTCCTCCTGCGCAGATATTGACGTTGAGTATTCTCCCTCTCTGCCACAAATTGTGCATTTCTCCTCTTAAAATGACACTGTACAATCTGGCACAGCATCATCAGCTCTTATTTGCTGTATGAAACAGCAAAATAGCAGAAAAAACAAGGAGCTCAGGGCTACTCAGCACCATCTCTTCGGCCATTTCTGCAAAACAATGCTGTTAAAATCACCACCCACTACTGACATCATCTTTGTGAGCAAAAAGTAAAGTCCCCTTTAAATGACATCATTTGGTCAGCCAATAGAAGATCCATTTTGGATGATTGACATCTCATTGCCAGGGCACACACGGGAACACCCTGCTTCAGTGTGAAAGGGTCTGACCCAGGAATTTCCTGGGTCACAGCTGCAGAGTGAAAGGGGTTTTCAGTGTTGACCCGGCAAAAAAACACGGCAAAGACCCGGGTTATTGCCGGGGCGGCGATCTAACAAAGCGGTATAACATGACCAGGGGGTGGAATCAACTTGAAATCTCCTGGCTCAGATTAATTACAGGCTTCAAGATGTCTATACTTCCAAAAAATTCTTAATTTATAAAAGACTCTGTTCTTTCTTCTTCCCACTAAACTACTTAATAAATATTGAGCGCTCAAGTCATCTCATTTGTGGCTCTAGGAATTCCCAAGAGTAGTGACATCTAGACTGACTCTTTCTAAAAATGCTGGTGGTGTTTTACTTTCTGACTTAGCTAGATACCAACATTCATGTATAGCCCAGCTCAGAGACTGCTGTTCTCTCCCTAGAGGAACTAAGGTTTGGGTTGATCTTGAAATCACTATAGCATCATTTTTCTCCTCTGCTACTTAATATTATGCATGGTGTTGAAGTTTGGGATAATTGCATTGTTGTAAACATGCTTTTTACCATGCTGTCCGGTAATCTTTCTTTAAATGGATTATCTAAATCAATCCCATGTTCCTTTTTATATTTAGCATATTACCCATTTTGCTGGATTTTGGCCCTTTTCTTAATTACAGGCTTAATTTGGCCTTCCCCATGATGAACATTATAGATACCTACAAATTCCCCACTGGTGAGTTACTGTTAAATCCAGAGGAAGTCCTATCTCTCTTCTGACTGAACCTTATCTTTCTAGGTCATCTAGTTCCTTGGTGAAAGCAGCAATATCATTCTGACTTTAAACCTTCCCTTCCCAGCAGCTCACTTGGCATGGGGGAAAAAATTGGGTACTACCCTGTCTGACTTACAAGGGAAACGTACTCGCTTTGGACTTTAAAGTTAATTCAGACTACCCCATCATTTTACCTGAGAGTGTCTCCACAAAATTTGCTGTCTCAATCAAAGCACTGTTGACATATATGTGGAAGGAGATATTTTCTACATGTTGTGAACTTGTCCCATTCTCCAGCCTTTTGGAAAGAGTTAGCTTATTTAGCCTCCGCACTTAGTAAAACTGATATAACTCTAACATCAGAGATTGCTCTTCTACACTTATTTCCACAAAAATCACTTTAGAGAATTGATATGTCCTAAGCCTCATCCTCCTGGCTCCCAAAAAGCTTGGGTAATATTGGAAGTCCCAGCTTGCCCCCCCTTGGCAAAGGTAGTTGCTAAGAATATATTATGCTACAATATAAAAATAATGTGAGTCTACTGCTACCATAACCTCCCAAGTCTACCCATCAGGTATGAATTCACGCACTACTGACTGTAGTAGTTGAGCCTCTTCTTAACCTTACTCTGGGCTATGTAGGTACATTCTTTGGAGAGTTTTCCCTAAACTTTATGTAGTTTATCTTCTGCATCCCTGGAATTCCCTCTATTTTATGGTTCCCCTTTAATTTCTTAAATTGTTGGGGTTATGTTTTACTTGCGTGCCTATTGTAGATAATGCATTGAATGTCCTTTCTTGGTTTTTCAGAACATATTTAGGGTAAATCCTTTCTATAAAGAATAGTCTAGGCACCGTTAAATAAAAATATCAAGAGGTCCAAATGCTGTTGGGATTACCTGGTATTGTGATATCGGGCTGTATTCACAGATCTATTTTCACGTGAAGTTGTGTGCGTATTTTTAGGAACGTTTTAACTGGGCATGCGTAGTAACTTTATTTACGTAAGTAACGTAGATTATACGCACGTGAGTGCTTTAGGCACGGATATGTGGATCGCACTTGGGGACATACGGATGGGCGAGGTTGAAATACGTACCTGAAAAGTTACATGAAAGAGGGTGAGGAGGCATTTAAATTAGTCTATAAGGGCACGGTTACATAGAAACGCACGTACGGAATACATATGTGCACATAAGTACACACGTAAAGTTAGAGGTGGTCTATGGAGGTGTAAGTCTACGATTGCACGGCTGTGAGAGGGGAGAGTCATGGGTGTTGCTTGGCCTTGCTACGTGCCTGCGTATAATTGCGTCCTCTTAAAAAACGGATCTGTAAATCTGTATTCTCAAACTGTAATGTGAAAATTGTTGATGTTTTTAACATATGGAATGTTAATAAACTAAATTTACACAAAAAAATAACAAGAGGTAAAATTATAGCAACTTTAATTTGTACGTTTAAAATAATGAAACACTGACACATGTCTCAATAGACAATAGAATAACTGGTAAATCCTGAATTAATTAAGTAATAGTTTCTAGAGCATTAAAGATAAGTGATGATCGCTAGTACAGTAGAGTAAATTAGATGTAGTTGGATGATATATAAATAGGAATATATATTCCTGAGCTATTGACTTATACAGCGCTTAAAATCTTAAGAAGAGATCCTGGAGCTTCATACTAATAATCAGAGCTGAATTACACAGCTGTCACAGATAAATCACCGGAGCTAATTAACACTTAGTTGTCCTTATTCCCACAAAGTTGTCTTTGCCGATTGTCAGCTTAATGAGTGACTGTGCTATTAGGGCGAGGTAGCTGTCAGCGGTTAGTGCCAATCCATCTTAGGCACATAGCTTTGAGTTTCTTTGTTTATACGATCAGAGAATAACCATATATTTACATTTATATACCATCCAACTACATCTAATCTACTCTACTGTACTAGTGGTTATCGCTTATTTTCAATGCTCTGGAAACTACTACTTAATTAATCAGGATTTTCCAGTCATTCTATTGTCAGCTAATTCAATTCGGACTATAGGTTATATGAGCCACTTCTGATACATTTGTTGGCAGGGGTCATCTGTCTGCTGCCCTTTCTGGCCATTACCGTGCTTCCAGGACTATTTCATTGGCGCTGCCATCTTGGAATCATCACATGACTTGTTCCAGCCAATCAGAGTCCGGCTCTAGGAATCACATAACCAGGCTATCCAATCCTGGTCATTGTCATTCTATTTAAACTGAGAGCACTGTATCCACAGTGCCAGAACAACTTGGTCATTCAAAGTTCCTGGTTCTTTATTACTCCTTGGGAGATTTCTGTCTGCAGTCTTCAGTTTGCAGCTATCAGCCTGCAATACCAGCCAGCAGTAAACAGCCTGATTTTCCCAGTCAGTAGTGAACAGTCTGCAGTTTGATATTCCAGTTCCAGTTCATGTCAAGTCAAGTCCTATTCCAGTTAATTCCTCCTGTTCCAGTACAGGTCAAGTCAAGTCTTGTTCCAGTTCATGTCCATTTCTGGTCCAGTCCAGGTCAAGTCTAGTCCAGTCCAGGTCAAATCAAGCCCTGTTCAAATTCATGTCCAGGTCAAGTCCAGTCCAGTCTAGGCCAAGTCAAGTCAAGTCTAGTCCAGTCCTGGTCCAGTAAAGTCCAGTCCAGTCAAGCTTGTTTTGTCCAGTCCAGCCAAGCCTGCTTTTTCCACTCCAGTCAAGCTTGTTTAGTCCAGTCAAGCCAAGTCTTCCTTGTCTAGTTCAGCCAACCCTTTTCCCAAATAGGACCTGCTCTGTCAAAACTCACCTTCAAACATATAGCTTGTGGGTAAAGCCAACTCCCCATGGCTTTCCCCGTCAACTGTAAATAATAAGAATTATTTAAAATAAATTAAATAATTGTGATTTTTTTTTTATTTAGATTTATGACTAGGTTTTCAGAAAATAAAATAATTTTTGTCACAAAAAAGTCTAAGCGCTAGCTAAGAATTGTTTGAATTTTGAAAGATAATTGGAGGAAGGTTCATCAACTATGTTTTATAAACACAGTTGTCTTAACGCTTCCTGTCTATAATCAGTTACATCTATAACCACCACACCTCCCTTATCTGCTGCTGTTATAGCTAATGATGTGTAATTTCTCAATTCAGTGCTTAAGATTCAGCCTTAGAAAGATTCAAAATATATATTAGACTTACTCTTTTTGGATGTTTGGCACAAGTTACGAAAATTCTGCTAACTGATGTGAGAAAAACATTTAATATATGAGTTTTTGGCTGATATATGAAAAAAATATATTTTCTTTTGCCTTTTTCAATTGCTGATGATATACTGGCAGAGATGTTGTTAATATTAAAAATTGTTTCTTTTAATTCTAGAGAATCAGATATTTTTCCTATTAATTCTTTTAGCATCTTTAAAATAGAATTATTGAATAATTGATATTAATTATTGAATACTGATATAATGGAAAAAACTGGGCTCATCAACTTTTTTTTTTTTAAATGTTTATTATCAAAATATTTTTTTTTGACACAAAGTTCAGAAAAATCTAAGAGATCGGTTTAATTAGAATCAGCTGTAGAATAATGCTAAGACCTTTTCAAAATAATATAAAATGTTTTTAATAAAAGGCTTTCTGTCATCTATATTTGTTTTCTTGGATCTATAATGGGAGATTCTAATTCTTTTTTAATGTTCTTTAGATCTAGTGGCAGGCGGAATGTTTCAGAAGAACGCTTAAGCTTGGTCTTATCTTGGGTTATCTGTTCAGTTCTTATTGGTTGAAAACGCAGATCTTAAATTAGTAATCACTAGAAATGGGTTTATAATGGTTAGATCTGCTCCTTGATATATAAATGATTCTCAGATTTGTTATAAAAGTATCTATTATGTCCTCTAAGCTCACAATCTGATTTATTTAATCTATTTACCTGTTTATTTATCTCTTTTCTTTCAACTTCTTTATCTCTTTGCTAAAATTCCAATGAGTCTAACTGACTGACTACATATTGTATGGGAATGCACCCTCTCTCCCCTGTGGTGACAGTGACCGTTTGTTTACAGTTACAGGAGGGAAAGTAAGCTTTGTATAGAAACAAGGGAGTATGAGTTTGCAGAGACATGGGTGAGTGGGGAATGTAGAGACAAGGAGGGAGAGTGGTGATTGCAGAGAGACAGGCAGAGAGTAGTGTTGGCAGAGGCAAAGGAAGGCAGTGAGCTTGCAGAGTGATAAAGAAAGGGTAGAGGATGCACTAGGTGTTGGGGTATGCAGATACACAGATGAGAGTGTTGGATGCAAGACACCAGGGACCGGATCCAGAGGTAAACACAAATTGGTACACATAGTGCGTGCTACAGATACATATGAAAAAGTAGTGCAGGCTACTTGCAGTCCAAAAACACACACAATGGTGTCCTTTGGATTGCAAACAATTATGGCTCATAACTGACAGGCACACAGCAGATAAAGCTCTAAGCAGATATGTGGCCAAATACACTGCAAAAGTAGTGGTGTAAACTGTATTGTGAACTGTAAAAAATTCTATGAATAGTGCGAACACTTCAGCTATATAAACGTACTAAAACTTTGAGAAAATCATTTTTACCTTTTTCTTATGTAGAAATGCACATACACAATACAGAGGCAGAGATCTCAGACAATATGCAATGCTTTTGAAGTGTCACATCCTAATGGAAGGGTTTGAATGTGAGCCCGCTGGATATAGACATGACATTGGACAGGGGCAAGTGTTTTGACAAACAATTCTTTTTTATATCTGCATTCTGATTTGCATTGGGTGCACTTGCTTATGCAGGCACTTACTATACAATGACTACGTCCCTCCACCTCTTCCCTTAAAACGTCCCTCAGAAGGCAATCCACCAACAATCAAGTTGCGTCATCAAACGCGGGCCCAGGACTCAGCTGCGGGGCCCGGTCACCTATGTGATGTCATTGGTGACGTCACATAGGGTGGGGCGTGGCAGACATTCTTAAACAGCGGGCCGATGCGCAGGGAAGATTTTCCCTGCGCATTGGTCGGCTACTAAATAGCTCTGAGAAGCAAGTATCGGCAGTAGAATACCACCGATACCTGCTGCTACAGAGCTAGGTAAGTATCGGCGGGCCTCCATCAGGTCCGGACCCGGGACAATAGTCCTAGCTGCCCCCCCCCACCCCTGATGCGGCCCTGGGTCCACACCTATGTTATATAATGTATGCACAGCCTCACACGTAAGATTGTGCACAGAGAGCTGTTGAAAGCAGAGGGAGTGAAGGAAGAGACAGAACACAGAATTACTTTTGTTCAGGGGATTATTAAGCGTGAACTCAGGACTGGGGGCCTGATTCAGACTTAAGAAGGAACTTGAAATAAAGAGAGAAAGGTTACTTCTGGGAAAAACCATGTTGAATTCAGGAGGAGTCAAGTTAATTGTATACTTTGCATGCAGGGATATATCTTTGAATTGCTTACTGCACACAGATACTGACCAGCTTTACTATCACACTGTTATTTAGACTTAGGCTGGGAAATATCACCTCTCAACACTAGTACTGTTTGCAACAGATGAAATATGACACCCCTGCAATCAACATGGTTTAGCCCAGGAGTGACTTTAAGTTCTTATTTTAAGAAGATTCTTAAGTGTGAATCAGGTCCTTTTTTTCAAACTCCTTCTTAAGTCTGAATCAGGCCCTGGGGCTTTACTTAGAGTTAATGGGTAGGGGGGGGGGGAGGAGGAGATGTATGAGGAGATTTATAGGGGGTTCAATTAGTATAACCTAGGGAGAGGGGGTTTAATTTAGTCTAACTAATGTGAATTTATTTAAGTAGGGGTTACTTTTGATTGAACTTTGCTTAGGAATGTTAGCTTAATAAACTAGAAGAAAGAGGTTAATTTACTCAAGACCATTATGTAGCACCAAATGCATCCACATTCTGTAAAAACACATGCTGGTAAAGGCTAATCTGATCCAAATGCTAACGCAACTGCAGCTCTGAATACCTAAGCAAGTTGACATGTTGTGTATGGACATAGTACAGCCATGCACACTGCAGCTACGTTCCGAAATACCTTCCCTTTCGTCTTCAATCCAAATGCAGTGTAATTTAGTGTTCTGAATAGTAGACATGGTGGTTATGCTTTGTAAGAGTGTTTCATTGATAATATTTATATAGTAAATAGATAATCATGCATACATTAAATTACATCCAAATAATCCTATAATTTTTTTGTACTCATTGAAATGCATACGCAGCAGTTCAAAGCCTTTCAAATTGTAATCAGAAAGTAAAATTTCACTGCAATGGTCCAATATAGGATGAAGAGTGTCAGCTGTCAGCATATTTCTGAACTTAGACATATCCTGTGGCTGATGCAATTATTTAGCCATAAACTGTGCGTACTTACGTATGCGTCCATGTCTGGATTGGGTTAAATTGTTTGAATACACTCATAGTTAGGCCCTTAGGTACTGGGATAAGGAGAGTTAATTTAGTGTGAGCAGAAGGCACAGTGGAGTTAAATTATTGTGAAATTTTTATTCGTGTGACCTGGTCTTAATATTGTGTAAACTGTGGTTGGATATGTAAGTTTATTTAGAGTGAGCCTCATAAGTGGCAGTTTGTTTTGTGTGAATAGAGATAGGAGGGCTTGGAGGCAAAGATCTCTGTGATAAAAAATAAAATACTCTGATGTTGAAAGCATGATTTTCTTTTTCAGAATAACATTTTTAAAGCAGTAGTTCTAGAGACTGGGTATTTGATTCCTTGACTTTTCAAAACAAATATTGAGCACTCTATTGATTTCATATAAATTTATTATGAAGTATTTGTTCTCTTTTCAGTGATACATAGATATTCACATTACACAATACTCAATAGTTTTTTTTTATGGATTCTGTGAGCTATCCTCCCTTTTTAATTATTCAACTTATGTCAGGAAATTCCCTAGCTCATCATATACCATTGCATGGCTTGTTTTTAAATTTAAGTGTCCCTGTAAGGCTTAAATTAAATGAAAAGCATAGCAAAGATCATGGGCTAGATCCTAAACTACGTACGCAAGCGATTTTATGCTAGCCTCTGATCACCCATTTGTATTTACTGTGCATGCGGCAGATGTTACGCCATGTAACTCTGAACGTACGTACCATCAGCGTAACTATGAACGAAGGTACAAGACAGAGTACACAACAGCAGCCACTAGTGGCAGGTGAAAGAAATGTCCATAACAAAACAACAATTCCAGGTCTGCCCCTATGGGCAGAACAAGATGTAGCAGTCCAGGATGTAACAGAATTCAGTACTTACGCTAGGAAAAGTTAAGGAAGGGTCTGGGAAGCATAAAACGGCCGAATTACGTACAAGCAAGGGGAGTGCATAGAAAATACGCTAGCATAAATACGCTACGCAATGAAACATAACAAGCACTTAGATCTGGATCCAGCCCCATGTGTATATTCATAACATTACAATGTATATAATGGTCCAGAAGGGTAATTCTGTGGTGTCTACTGGTCCACTTAATATGTATTTGTTTTTTAACAGCTGCTTGGAGTCTTGGAAAATTCTCTCAGCGACACATTTAGCTTTCAGCTTCCCTAGTTATTCAAAAGATTCTGCGAGTATGTGGAAAATTTGTCCCATTGGTCTCTGTTGTCTTCTATATTGGTTTGTAGACTTTACCAGACCATTCTATATTTGTACTAATCTGATGAGTTAAAGATATTTTACAAATGGAATTTTTATATGGATTGAATTTACAAAATGGTTGTTTTCCTATTGCAAATATGTATAGTTACAGTTCAGTAGGAGTACACTAAGTGACCTCCACATTATCCAGACTTCCAGTGTGTCCCCATTATAGGGGTCTGCTTGCAGCAGTTGGTACAAGGAAGTAGAGTGGCCTCCCCCTCACCTGCAGGGAAGGCTGGATTTAGTGGTCTCTGGTGGCACTGGGGTCATAGCGTATGTACTGTATGTACATGTACTGTACTGTATTATTATTGGTCCGAATCTACTGCACTGTCATTAGTCTGAATCTTGCCCTCTCATTTAAGATACATTATCTGTGCAAGTGTCTTGCACACCTCCAGTCTCATAATATGTTATTTAACACCATGGAAGTTCTGAAAGAATCTAAGTACAGTACCTGTGAACATAATTGATTTGAATGGGAAAGGCAACAGCTAGACTTGGCTACCTTCTAGAGGGTTACACATCAAAGTCTGGTACTGTCATTAGTGTTTTTTTATTTTTCGCACAATATATATATATATAATATATCTGATAATTCTAAAATGTTGGTATGGCATTACAAGGTTAAATTAACTTTATATTAAATATAACAAAGGAACTTTATTTAACAATAAATATAACAATAAATAATATGGTGTCAGAACCTAAGAACCCAGTGGAAAGGGGATATCTGTGGGAAGTGCTGGAGAAATTTAGATTTGGCCCCCGTTTTATTAAATGGATAAAATTGCTGTACTCTTCTCCAGTGGCTAGAGTATACGTAAATGGATACACTACAGAACCGTTTCCACTTGAGCGTGGTACAAGGCAGGGCTGCCCGCTTTCGCACACGCTTTTTGCCCTAGCCATTGAACCTCTGGCATGTCTCATACGGGCATATGATAATATAATTGGCCTTCCAGCCGGCAGGGGGTGTGACAAAACAGCATTATATGCTGATGATATGTTGCTATTCCTGGCAAAGGTGAATGAGTCTCTCCCAGTTTTGTTACAAGTGGTAGAAAAATTTGGAATATATTCGGGATTAAAAATTAATTGGGAAAAATCTAATATATTTTCTTTACATAAGACACAATCTATAAAGGTCCCGATTTTCTGTTCCCTCCAACTAACCAACTAACCAATAAATTTAAATATTACCCTTGAGGCTTCGGACTATTGCAAATATAGTATAGATCCAATTACGCAATGGTTCAAGGCTAAAATGCGAAAATGGGATAAACTCCCCCTAAGTCCAACAGGCAGAATAAACCTAATCAAGATGGCAGTCCTCCCAAAATACCTCTACATTCTCCAGCACTCTCCAAAATGTTTATCTCGCTCCTACTTCAGGCATATACATTCATGTCTACTTTCATTTGTCTGGGCTGGTAAACGACATAAGCTGTCTTTTTCTTCCCTATCCAGAAATAAGCAATCTGGGGGATTGGCCTTCCCAAATTTGTGGGCTTATTACCTAGCAGCCCAGTTATCTCTATTGATTCACTGGCTTCAAGATCCTGGTACTGGCATTACAGGGGAGCTGGTACGTAGCTCGGGTGAAGATACCCTCTCTCCCATTCAATTTCTGATGGCCAACAAAAGTTGTAATAAGATGGTTCTGCTAGTTTCTCAGGCAGTGAGGGTCTGGAGGGCAATAAACACATTAATGGATGTTCAATCCCTAGACCCTAACACTTTGGTCCAATCCTACACTTACACAATTACTAAGACTCCAAGATCGACATTTTTGATCATTAGGCCAAATATATGAACAAGGGGTGTTTAAGGGGTTCAATTCTCTAAAAAAGGATTTCCAGCTTCTAAATATACACTTCTTCAAATATTTACCGTTCCGACATGCTCTACATACACAGTTTGCAAGAGGGACCCCTTTAATAAGACTCTCTCCCATAATGGTACTGCTCGACAACCTTCCTGCTCTGAACAAACAGTAATATCTACACTAGGGTAATTACCCTACTGTAAATAAGATTTCTCAATAGGCACTCTGGGTCTCATTTGATATGAAAAAATTATTTAAAGTTAAAATTGTCAATCTTTATTGAATAAACACTAAAATAATGAATACTTAACTGTTATTGTTGCGAAATATTTAAAAATGTACAATAATCCTACAGTGTATCACACTGAAAAATAGTTAAAACCAACGTGATTAGCCCAATCACAGCTGTGTAATTATCAGGTTTTGTCTCAGATCCTTCTCTAATAATAATTATACCATGTATTTTAACATGTATTTAAACTCCAATTAATGTTTTTAATATGATATATATACGAATATTATTAAAGTGTGGCACTCAGTAACATACTATATACCCCTCAATATTGTCCAATAATCTCACCCTCATACAACGAGGTATGGGTTGATTAACTAAGCATCACCCTATTAAGCGCAGGGTGGTGCTTTGCTGCTAAAGCAAGGTGCCTCAGCAACACAATAAATATCTCAAAAAAATCTTAGATGTCTCAGTAAATAAATATTAAATAGTACTAGAACAAATAAAGTGAAGGGGTATATTGCCTGTATATCACTCTCACATAGTCCTCCTCTCATGCATTAAACTCACTGATAAGTATCTCTATGTTGGGGGATGACGCAGACAACGATGTCTCAATAATAGTATACAAAGTAATAAGTTACTAAATACTTTGCTGTATGTACTGTAGTAACCTGTATTAACATCACCCTCACTTGTAAGCCTCACATAAATTGGCACATCTACCAAATTAATCATCCATCATAAGTGGCATCGATAACTCAGTATCACTAAATAAATGGCTATGAAATAGGATGCTAATTGAATAGATTAAATAAGTTAGAGCTGGTAAGACTGTTTTGCTGAGTAATAATTAGAGAGATACAATTCACAGTTAATTTCAACTAAATATTATGTTAACAAACGGATCTCCCGCAATCCCCAAGTATCCCAGGATTGTTGCACTAACGACGGTTATAAGCCGTGCTAGTTTGCCATGTGTTACTCCGTGGATGTGAGAGAGTGAATAATCAAGTGCTGTATTACAGGTACCGCAGCCGTCCGGCTGCTATAGCCGATCGGCGCTGCTAAAGATCTGGATTAACAACCCAGTATCTTATTGTTAAGCTAAAGGCCGCCATACACTAGAGCGATTATCGACCCGATCACCCAATTATCGGGTGATTGGGCAAATAATCGCTCTAGTTAGTGGACAAGATCGTTTTCCCAAACGCCAAATAAACGCACCAGAAATGCTCGGGTGCGATTATTTGGTCTTTTGGAAAGTTTAATAAATATCGGGAGCAAGCTCCCAATATTTTAAGGGAGCCAATCAGCAAGCTGAATGGCTCCCTATCCCTGCAATAGATGCTGCTCCATATCTATGTACAAAGCTGCTCTGTCAGCTTTGAATTATTCCTTAAAAAGCTGTCAGAGCAGCATAGTGCATAGATATACAGCAGCGGTTATTGCAAGGAGTAGTACAGACAGGGATCAGCCGAAACCGTGCTGTGTGAAGTGCGGCTACGGCTGATTCTTGGCTGTATTTCTCCCTGTAATAACCGCTGCTACAGATCTATGCACTATGCTGCTCTAAAAGAGCAGCTTTGTACATAGCTCTGCAGCAGCGCCACAGAGAGCGCTGCATCCCCCCTCCCCTCTTCTGCTAGGATTATCGGTCCCAGCAGAAGAGGTGTATGGTGCCGATTACAGGAGATTTCCCTTGCGGGATATCGTCCCGTTAATCGGGCCACCCCTGCTGGGAACGATAATTGCCCTACTGTATGGCGGCCTTTAGGGCTAATACACATTAAAAAAGAGACGGATGCTTGTGCACAGCAAACCGTCCAACCTAACGCCCGTTTCGCAACTGCTTCATCAGAGGTATCAATTGGCCAGCCACCAATTGATGAAATAAATACTCGCTGAATAGTTACAATTGGCTAGAAAGAGGATTCGCATTTGAATCATCCAATGGAAATGAAGTGAAAATATATGTGACTCCTTAACGAAATACAGAATATCCATGTAATTAAGATCAGCAAGACTGGCAAACATAATAAAGTAATAATATTACAAGCCAATAAAACTAACCCATAATTTAAATCAAATATAAATGTGCAAATAAAAATAAATGAAAATAATAATAATAATAAAATTAAAAATAACAAAAAAGAAGTAAAGAAAAATGAAATTAAAAATTAAATTAATTAATATGTGTGAAAGCAAAAATAACAATAAAATATTAATCAAAACATTAATATATCAATAAAATATATGAAAGAAAATAAATTAATCATTAAACCAATTTAATTCTTGGTATGCATAATTAAAAAAAAAACAAAAAAATTTTACAAAAATAGGGTAT
>WWET01001773.1:41168-54167 GCA_011038615.1 Limnodynastes dumerilii | reverse complement strand
TCATAGAAGGGATTGAATCAAATGATTTTTTCTTTTTGTTGCACATCTAAATTTATGTTTTGGTATATTCTCTGATGTTATAATCTGGATTGGATTACCCTATATATTGTATAAGGAATTTATTTGAATATATATATATATATATATATATATATATATATATATATTTTCATACATTCATTCAAGAATGCCTCCATTTTCCATGTGCTGGAGTCAGAAATGTTAAATTAACTGTTAAAAATCTGTCTGTCCAAGGGAATTTGTTACCTTTACACAGATGCATAAATATTGCGAACCTAAAATTATGAATCCCTCTACTTCTACTACTCAGGAATCCAATCACAAAAAAATGAATTTTATAGAACTGTATTAGTTCAAAGTTTTTTGTCTATTTAAAAATTAAATCTAATGCTTTTTTTAATTATATTATATATTGATGTCTACAAATAATTAAATGGATCCTAAATTGTTAAATCTTAGGGAAAATTTATGATAATCATATAATTCCTCAAACTTCATATACAAATAGTGTGAGGCATACTGTAATTTCCCCTCAAGATTCTTTAGAGTTCTAATATAATGTTTTAATTTTGTAAAATTATCTAAATGTGTTTCCAAAATATTGGCATAATAACAGATGTATACCATACGTCATTTGACAAATATATTAAAATATATTATTATTTATTTATTGAAATTAATTACTGTTCTAATGATAAACATAAATAACATACAGTTATAGCGTATCTTCTAATGAGTGTGGGTCCCCGTTGCGACCAGCCCTATTTCGAACACTGCCATTTCCGAACTGCAATCAATCCCCGGAGAACTGAACACGGTGCTCCAATAGGTAAGAGGAACAACTACCACAACTGTTTGCCTAATTCTAACCTTAACCCTCCCCTTCCATTACTCAAACCCTAACACTCCCTTCCCCGCAGCCTGACCTTAACCCTCCCTTCTTCCTAGCCTGAACCTAACTCTTTCTTCTCTATAAACTAACCCTAAGACCCCCCTGCCGCGTCCTGAACTCAACCTTCCCTTTCTGTGGCTCTAACCTTAACCCTCCCTTCCTTAGAGCCTTACCCTAACTCCCCCAACACCTAACATCCCTGGAGAGGTTACTCGCCTCTCCAGAGCTGTCAGCGGCGGGTCCTGTGAAAATGAATGGGTGAGTATGCCGATTGGCATACTCACCCATTCATAAAAAAAATTCTAAAAAGGCTGCATAATCGAAAATAGAGACAGCTGAAAAGGAACTTTCGACTGTCTCTATTTCTAAAAGCAGCCTATCACAGCGGTGACTGCAACCGCTTCTAACATATGGAACACGGTTTCAGATGTTACAAGGTACAATGAAGTGGCTGATCCTTCATTTATGCATGTCGTTTCCCTGCCATACAGCGGTAAAAAGGCATGCAAATTTGGATTTGGTGCTTGCACCCTTTCTGCCTTCAACCCTTAAAATTTCATCATTAATTTGTAATGTAAGATTAAAAACGTGTTTTAGATCTTTTAGCAAATTATTGTTTTATATACATATTTTAACTGGAACAATTTATAATATTTTAAACTTTTAAGACTTTAGATTTAAGAATATTTCATTCCAATTTTGCTAAATAAAACTGTCACCATGGTTATAATCAGATGTCTGTTAGGATCTCTTTATTTTGAAAAGGTCATCTAAAGAACCCAGTTCCTTTGTTCTCCATTAGATAAAGGATCTGCCATGGATTGTATTGTTCATTTATTATTTTACTTCCTCTTTATGCCATGTTTGCTGTCCTGCATCTTTGAGTCATTAAAATAATTGTACCAGGATAGGAAGGTGTAGGAGGAAAATAAACAGAAAAAAGAGGAAGCCTTCTATACAGTACTGAGGGATCTTAAATACTATAAGTTACATCTAGATCTATTTCTCTCTCCAAGGACAGAAGAAGACAGTAAAATTTCTCTTTTAAGTTGAAAACATTTTTAAAGTATTTGCATTGATAAAGATTGTGATATAATTATTGATTGTTTTATAATAAATTCAGCAGCATTACTGATATTGCATTGGTTTTGGGTTGTTTCTTCTCCACATTTAAAATAAATAATTAACCTTGCTTAAGTCAACCACACCATCACAAGGATGAATGAATACTGAGAGCATAAAGGTTGTTTTGTGTGAAATGTTCTGCTCCAAGAAGGCAGATAAAATGTATTTCTGTCACTATGCTTGTTCTGGAAGTACTTTTTAAGTTAACTGTCCTCCAGTTTCATAAATGTCACTGTGGTTGTGATATAAATGTATAATGTATCTTATTAAAGCTTAGAAGGAAGTGTTCAAGTCAGTACTGTGAGAGAAAAGAGTTCCATGCTTCTGAGATATAGCCATGGGTACAAAATAAGGAATAACAGAATGACAATATATATATATTTTTTTTACCTCTCAGGAATTAAAATATTGTCAAATTTACTTTTCACTAGATTTTTTTTAATGTATTAACATATGTGATGAAACTTTTCTAGGCATATAAAGTGATTGACATGCACTAATAATGATGTCCTAAGATACAATCCTAATGCGATTGGATCTATGCAACGTTTCGAACAGATACATAATCGCAACTCTAAATCCACGCATCTAAGTAACTGTAATGCCAACCACTCCACTCATACCTAAGGACTTCTGAAAGCAAGCTTAAAATTTATAAATTCTGCAAATGTAAAATGGTGTTGGTTGGGAAGTCTGGACTGTTACACAATGCGGGGCACACCTATACTATGCATTGTAATACTAAGTTACGCCTACTTGGTGTCGCAACTAAGCTCCTCTGTTGGAAATGTCATTCCTCCTATGGTCACAATGTGTTACGGAGATACAATCTAAACGCTTGCAAACTAAGGGCCTGATTCACACTTAAGAATATGCGTAATTTTAGGTGCGTATATTTAAGAACGGATGCACTGCGCATGCGTATTAAGTTTTATACGCTGTTTACGTTGGACTTATGCATGAAATTACGTACTTATAAATTACGCACCTAAAGTCTCTAGGTTCGTAATAACATACGCAAAAAGGGGCGTTCTGTGAATAAGTAACTAGGCAGATACGCAGATTTGGGTGGAGAGAGGCATTTAAATGACCAAATGAAGGTGTGGTTATGCAGTTAGGTTCCTAAGTACTATACCTACGCATTCAAATGCGAACCTACAGTTAAGGGAGCCGTATGGCTCTTGTAAGTCACATAAGAACCTAAAAACCGGGGGCGTGCTGAGGGAGTTTCATTGCTATTAAGTGCGTATATTTAGGAACCTATAGCGTTCTTAAGTCTGAATCAGGCCCTAAGTGAATATCATTATTTAGAATCCAACCTCATGTCTTTATCTTATTAAGATATATACAATTGTAAATCTGCTATATTGACTACATATAGCAAGGAAGTAGGACAATATAAATAAAATTCTAATAATTCCAGCTGTATTTGCCTGCTGTGCACTAGTTTAAATAATAACACTTGTTTCTGGAAGTTAATATGATAATAATTTGAACTGATGTGTTGTTATACTGTTAAATTGTGTCAGTAAGTGATATTAATTGGATCAATGAGAAAAAAAATAAGGAATTAAAAATAAAGGGTTTATTATCCTATGCGGACAGAAAATCATTGTGGTATATACGATGTGTAGTCTGAATTTGTACAATTAGACACTGCATCACTAGCAATTGAGAGGGAAGAATCTGCATAAGCTGCATTAAAGAGTGTTAGTGTTGTTAGAGCATTCACCAGACAGATGTGAGGGGAACATATTAGGCTGGATCCAGACATAAGTGCTTGAAATTGGTTACTCCTGGGCTAAACCATGTTGATTGCAGGGGAGTCATATTTCATCTGTTGCAAACAGTATTAGAGTTGAGAGGTGATGTTTCCTGTGCAATAAGCAATTTAAAAATATATCTCTGCATGCAAAGAATACAATTAACTTGACTCCCCTGCAATCAACATGGTTTAGCCCAGGAGTAACTAATTTCAAGCACTTACTTAAGTTTGGATCCAGCCCATTGTCAGTAAGTCATCAGCTGATCTCAATACCTGCATCAAGATCAAGCACCACCTCAGATTTTATATAGCGAGAATAACGCCACTCCAACCTCTTTTCAGACCAACTTACTGGGGTGCACAACAGAATCACACATATAGCGTTTCTAATAGTCCCAAAAATGAGGCACTCATTTGGATTCTGGATTAAATATGGTTTAAACGATTACAGTCTGGGAGTGCCTCGTCGTTGGGCGGCGATTTTAAACAAGTGCTCCTTTGATTCAATTTTATTAGTAGTTGAGGAGACAACAAGAGAATTAAATAAAATCAGGGAAGACATTGTTAAATTTAAGAGCCAACTTAAAAGTATCTTGCTTGCTGACAATTCTACAAATAGGTACGATAAGTTTCAACAACAAATGGAGAAGTTTAGAGTGGACCTAATTAAGTTTAAAAAGGAGAAATTGGTTAAAGTGAATCGTGATTACGATGAGAACAGGGTGTATCCCTGGTTGTCTAGCACCCAGGTTACTTCTTGGGGGCCATGACAGGGACGCCGTAGATATCAGAAATACAACAATACCAGTGATAATAATAGTGCTGACAATACGGGATCGTCTGACACTGACATTGCCCGGGGCCCTGCGACCGCCTCTTTTTTAGAGAAACCTCCTGCCGGCAGGAGATCCCCCCCGGCCGGCCAAGAAAAGGAGGTCATACACAAGGAGAGGGGGCCGGGGACAGGAGCCGTAACACGGTCCCGCTGGTCCTGATTCTTACTTTATCTGAAATGTCTGTATTACAGACTGTTATAACATAAGGTCATTAGGGAAAAGTCGAACTTTGACCCACAGTCCCACAATCCATCAATTAAAAGCTTTTCACGACTATTAGATGAAGCGGTGGTGAAGACTAAGAAGGCCCTTCCCCCTTACCCCATTGAGACACAATCTAAGTCCAACAGAGCGTAGGGCTCTTAAGTCATTGTCTTCCTATACTGACCTAGTAATAAGACCAAAAGAAAATCCTCTTGGCGCCAACCAGGTGTGATGTTTAAATTTAAAAATAAAAAATAATAAACACACAAAAATACATATAAATCAAATACAAAATATATAGAGTTAAATATTGAATAGATACAACCACATGTGGTAGAATAAAGAGCAGCTGCACTTGGTGTAGCTAATCCGTGGAAGAATGAAAGAAAAATTAAAGTGCTGCGCTAATATTCCAGGCACATGTGGTGTAATATAAACTGAAGTAAGCACCAATTAATTATAAAAATAGAACATTTTATTAATATCTAAGAGTTAGACATAGAATGCTACCGTAATAAAAAAAAAATTGAAACACACAATCAAGTATATATCCTTGAGGAGAAGCAGCGCTGTAATCTGGAGCCCAAAAAATTATATAAATTAATCTCACAGTGATAGCTGAATACTAACAACACCAATGTATAATGTAAATAGTTTTATTTTCTCATACTAAAAAACATATAAAAATATTCCTTAATCTCCAACCAGATAATAGCAGTTGCCACATCCAGCAATAACCATATATCATATATTAAATCATCGCATTACATAACAATAGAATGTGTAATTGGAGCAATACAAGAGAACAGTCCCCAGACAGCAAAGCCAGTAGTTCAATAGGACTAGGGGAAAGATCTCAGTTGATCCAATAAAGTAAAATAGTTCAATGTTAGTGCGTACCGTGTGGCCAGCCCGTGTACAAACAATTGGTAGGTAGCGAGTGCTTTATGTAATACCTCAAATGCCGTTGGAATTTTCAGGAGTCTCTCTCTGTGTTTTACCACAACAAGCAGTGGACGCAAGAATCCTCAAACTTGTAAAGCAGAAGTCAGCTGACACGGTGCAAATGGGCAGACTAGATGGGCCATGTGGCTCTTATCTGCCTTCACTTTCTATGTTTCTATGAGGCTATAAATATAAGCCCTGTAACGAAGCCCGTCATTCACCGGAGGTCACTGAGGAGCGCGGACCTTGCCGGAGGAGGAGAAGAAGAAGCCAGAAGAAGGTTATGAAGATGCAACCTGCCTTCACTCAACACTGCAAAACAGTGAGTACAAGAATATTACATTGTGATTAAATGCTTAATGGTAGCTTGCCTAAGACTTTTTTTTAAACATGACATTATGACATGCACACAGGGGGACATTTGTTTTATTACACAGTAGACATATTAGGTCTTACGCCGACACAAGGGGACATTTTACACGAAATCATACAGGGAGGAACATATATTGAAACTATTTTTAATGTTGGCTCATTTGTTTTATGTAATCGGCAGGGGTTAAAATGTGCTGAGAGACAGTGGTTCATACATAGGCAGGGACAGTGTAAAATATTTAGGGAGGAACAGTGTTTAGACATTAAGGGGGGGGGGCAGCTTAGTGTTTATTGTGACAGAGGGACTGTTCTGTAGTGCAGCGTTAGCAGGTGACACTGTGGTTGCAGCAGCATGCTGTTAACCCTTTGCATGCTGCCACTTGGTGTGCTAAAAGGCAAAGCATGCCTTGCAATACAAGGGCATGCTCTGCCTTAAAGTACTAGGTGGCACTGCATGCTAAGGGTTAATAGGTAGCTGAGGCAGCCATTTTTTTTTTTAATACACATGCTACAGCGATGTCTGGCGATTTTAAAAGGGTATATTTGTCACGATTACAAGACAGACATCGCTGTAGTTTTGAAATCGCTGGACATAAATCGACAATAGTAAATTCAGTGATTTACAATTAAAAAACTCTGCCGATGTCCAGCGATTTCAAATGTCAATCTGAAAAAGATTTTAGTAAATCTAGCCTTATGTGTTTTTTTATGGCAATAAATCTTTAGGAGTCCTGTGAGTGCCGGTATACTGTGTGCTATACTAGGACCTAGGTTAAACAATTAGACTTACTTAAAACAATGACATATTGAATATATGTAATCACTGTTTTGTTTTTCTGTTTAGTTTGGATTTTCTTTCATATAGACCTGATATAATACATATTACATACCAATTGCTGTTTCAAAGCAGAAATAATATTTCATTATTAATTTACTAAAAAAAAAATATTTATATTTATTCAAAAATTAATTGATGTATAATATATATCATGTAAGGTTTGTATAAGAGAGAAGATAAAACCAAATGCAAAAATTTGTTCTATATATATTCAATATTCGATCATCAATATTTCAATAAAGAAATACTACTTACCTTGGGCTAGATCCAGACCTATGTGGTCTTCGATTGCATAGGTGTAAGTACTGGAGTGGCCCAGAGGAGACAAGGTGTGACACCCCGAGTTTACCCGGGAAGGTACCGGAGTGGTCACTAAAGAGACAGGAAGGGTGAACGAGTTGATTTCCGGGTTGCGGAGTCTTACCCTTAGGGGGTCTTCACTAGGACCCCTGATGGTGGGGATGGATTCGTGCGGTGCCCTAAAAGCGCGCCCAGTTGAACCAAACCTCGTGGAAAAGGGAAAGAAGGATACCCACGTAGTGAACCAGACAGGGTCAAAGAGAACAAATATAAAAGTGGGAGCAGAGCAGACTGGAACAAACCAATCTGTGACAAACTACGTAAAACACAAAACAGGAGTTAGAGGACAGGAAGTGGGTCACAATACTAACAAGACTAACCAGGGGCTATCACTCGCTCAGGCTCACAAGAATGTCTCAAAAGAGATAACACTGACAGGCAGACAGGTAAGTACTAGGAATACAGGGTAGGTAAATATAAGTGTGTGTGTGTGTGTGTATGTATGTATGTATACGAACTTGTTACGTCCGATCAGAGTTATGACGCGTAACATCTGCCGTGCACATGTGCAAAACGTACAAACAGCCGAAGTTACACAAGCACCTTGCATAACTTCGCTATCGTACTTAGTTCTGGTTCTGGCCCCTTTTGCTTGAGACAAATGGTAAACTCCTAACCTCCTGTCTTTTTCTCAACAGGGCTGGTAGTCAGCAGTGCGGGAGGGCGTTCCGCTGTGAAGGTGCTCTTGCTGACTATCAGACAGAAAAAGCTCTGTCACACAGCCTCTGCACCTCGCTATCAGATGAGCAATGCATGGAACATGATGGCATCAACGTGAACGTCGCTAAAGTGGGTGGGGGAATCATGCTAATTATACAATGTATAATAATAATAATGGCCGCTGATCCACACGATTAACTTAAGGCATACTTATGGCAATGTAAGCTGCCATAAAGCCCACACGAGAGAGAGGAGTGACAGGGGGTGTGCACTTCCCTCTCTATGTCAGAAGGACAGTCCCCCCCCCCACACGTACGGAAAGCGTGCGGGGGTCTGGATCCAGTCCAATATTAGTAACACATTAATTAATTAAGAATTCATTGCCAAAGTGCAGGCAGATTGAAAAAGACTTTCTTTTTTTGTTTTGCACATACACATACTATGCGCCAAGGCTATACCTGTGACCCAGATGGGTTCTAACAGGGGGTTGGGTTGCAATCACAAGTAGGTTGAGTTTATTATTCAAATGTACAGTAAGGGTGTGTTTAAGGTTACCCAGACTCCAGACAGTAAAATTGGGGACGGATAGACATTTTTAAGGTTTAAAAGCCAGATTTACTAAGCTTCAGGAAAGTAAAAGTGGAGAAGTTGCCAATAGCATCAAATCAGATTCTAGCTCTTACTTTCCGATTACATACTAGAAAATGTGAGCTATGAGCAACATCTCCACTACTCCTTTCCAGCAGCTTAGTAAATCTGAGTTATTTGTCAGTCTCCCAATTGCTCGCACGGATTCTTGGATAACACTGGGATCTGATTACAGTGCTGTCACAAATCTAGAGCCAGTACAATGTTTACTCAATTGCTATCCATATTTAAATGTAAATATTATATTTGCTCTATAAAATGTTTACTTCCTTTACTTCATAAATCCTCGTAATGGCTGGGAGATATTCCCTTGCTTTAGTGACACCTGTTATGGTACCACTGGATACCGATAAAGCAGAGTACCTGGGTACTCTGGAGACTGAAGATGGAAGCCGCTACCAGGGCGCGGAGTCTAACTAGAATCTGGTCTTCACTAGAGCTGGTGGTGGGGATAGTCTGGGCTGCAAAAAAACTAGAAGGTCGCAGCTCCCGGCAACGACCTCTGGGATGGGAAGAATGAAACAAAGCAGGAAATAGAGGTAAGTGAAGGAGAGAGGAGATAGAGAGCGGGAAGAGTTAGAATCAGAAGAGACTGATCTGAGACAAACAACAGCAAACAGGTAACACACAAAACTGGGAGCCCAGAACAAGACAAGACTAGATAGACTAACTAGGGATCTCACTCACTCACTCAACCAGGAGAAATCCCCTAGGGGATACAGATACAATTGCTCAGGGCCAGGAAGGGAGAGAGAGAGGGAGGCCAGACACTAGGAACACTGAAAAGGTCAAGGAAGGATAACAATGGGGCACTTAAGATCAGAAAACAAACAATAGACAGATAGGCACAAGGCACAAAGAGAGCAGGCTAGAACAGTGATTCCCAAACTGTGTGCCGCGGCTCCCAGGGGTGCCGCGACGCTCTCACTGGAGTGCTTAGGAATGTTTCTATTTCCTATTGTATTCTATTGTATTTTTGTCTTAGGGGTGCCTTGAAAAAAAGACCCTAAGGGTGCCTCGAACTGAGAAAGTTTGGGAACCACTGGGCTAGAACCACCAGAAGGAAGCTATAACCAGTGCTGCAGAAATGAACTTAACCAAGGGGGGTGGGGGGTGTAGAACGTGCCAAACAAGTCGATAGGCTGGTGTCAGATTACTAGGAGACGTTCTGGATGCCGGTCCCACAGGCTGGGAAAAGGAGCGTCTGGAGTTGCTAGGCAACATACAATAGCGTGGGTCGGAGCGCAGGGAGGAGGGGCGGGCTGAGGGAGAACCGATGCAGGCTGAGGTGGGTAAGCGAAAGCAAGAAACTGATATGGCATCCAGGTTGCTAAGAGATGTCCTGGACCGACAGCTGTCAGCTGGTCTGGAGGACGAGGAGGAGGCGCAAGGCATGGAGAAAAGCAGGGACACGCAGAGACGGCAATGCAGCGGCGAGAAACAACAACATATAGAGGTGTTGGAGTAATTTTATATAGGATTTTTGACACATCATATACCGGCAGTGAGAGCAGTGACTGCTGCAAAAAAAGCCAACATGAACCAAGCAACGAATTAACAAATTAAGATTCAACTGCTACATTCAGGTCAGGTAAGATTTTCCCCTAACCCTAATCCTCACCCTAACCTTCCCCTTCTATTAGCCTAACCTTAACCCTCCATCTCCCGCAGCATAACACTAAACTTAACACTTCATGTCCCATACCATAACCCTAACTCTTCTTTGAACTAAACTTAACACTTCATGTCCCATACCATAACCCTAACCTTCCTCTTCTTTGAGCCCATCCCTGAAGTAAACCACAGCCTGTCCCTGTTTTCTCCCTGGTGTCGGGGAAAGAACATTTCGCTACTGGGAATGGTACTTTGGCAAAATAGGGCCATTCACCATAGGCGTATCTATAATGAGTGCAGGGTGTGCAGTGCACATGGGCCCCTCAGAACAGGGGGCCCTGTGGCATTGATCGGCATCTATTTCTTCCCTCTAAGATCTTCTGGAGGGAAGAAATAGATGCCGAATGAGCCCCCCCTTCCCCTGCGGTGGGACTGTCCCTAGTTGTGGGCCGAACAAGGGACGGGGCTTACAGCACTGTTAGGCTCCGCCCCTTTTAGGTCTGCAAATCAGGACAGTCCTGTCTCGGGTAAGGGGGGGGCATCCTGCACAAGGGCCCCCTCACTGCTTAAAACGCCCCTGCCATTCCTTATAAGTAAACGTTTCCAATAGTGTCAAAATTGGGACTGTCGTACCGACAACTGCATCCCATTTGAGTGCCAGTGAAAGAAAAAGAGAGAAATAAAACATGAAATGAATTGGTACTGCTTTGCCAGCTGTGCTTACAATGATGTGCAAACCTAAAAATGTACTTTCTTTTTACTGACTTTACAACATCCCACAAAGTGATGACACCATTCATTCCTGCCTTCTGCCTTTCTTCAGTTACTTCCAAATTCCCAAGTGTGTATTCTTGTATTAAAATACATTAATAATTTATTTATATGTTATATTTTACCTACAGCATTTGGTGCTTTATTCACTTTTATGTTCAAAAGTTTAAATATTTCTGGTTAATTTGTCTCTTGACTGATGGCTTACTTCAGACTTTATTTTAGTTATAATTATATAGTACAATATGAAAGGTGTGAGCATACTACTTAGTAATCTAATTTTAAGTCACATAAAAGCATTTTTCACCATGATTATCACACATTGCCTGCTAACCCTCACACATATCCCGGAGGCTCCAAAGACTTTGGATGCTGCAGTAAGCTGAGTACTTCTTATGGTCTCTTATGCCAAATTAAATTAAACACACAGGCTTATTTGAAATGAAAAAATAAATATCAATGTCAGGCTTTATGATTCATTTGGACATAGATTCCTTTCTGAACAAGAGAATGGCTATATGATTAAATTAATTACACTTCGCATGCTCAAAGAAAATCTGTAACATAAAAAAAAATACAACAACAACTAAAATATGAACTGGTAATGGTGTAGTTTACAAAAGGAAGTTATAAGTTATAATTCTTCAGCTATACAAAGTAGTTCTGGTGAAGCCCATCTGTTGCAGGGTAGGTTGAGTATAAAAGGAGCAGGAGCTGCTACTTATAACGTAAGGTATTCCACCTTCCATTATAAGTAGCAGCTAAAGTTGCTGCCACCCATATTCTATGGTCAAGCCCGAAAATATGCTGTTGTATGAGAAGGTCGGATTGCAGTTATAAATAGTAGCAGGAGAGAGCAACACCAATACGTATTTCATAAGCATGTTTTGTCAAGGCTCAGTTTAACACTTATATGACGTTGGTTCCTCTGTAATTGATTCTTTCCATCCAAGAATCAGAGGATTATATACTCTATTGCGATCCTGATTATTCTAAGATATGACTGACACCTGAAGAAGCCAATAGAAAAAAAAATTGTGCATATTTATACTGCCAATGAAAACATTGATTCAGAATCCAGGGGTGTGAAACTCATGAACAGTACCGATTTGTTAAAATTTTACCAACATTTAGAATGGCCAATGGACAGTCAATAAGAAAAGTATAAGATTGTTCAATAAATGTAGATCAAAAGTGCTTGGTTAAAGAACATAACTCCATGGATTACCACAAAGCAAAGCACAATATGTGACAAATATATATTCGGAGAGAGATTACAGCTGAGTACATATTATATAAAACTTCACAAAATGTAATATAAGTAAAAGATATTACCAAAGACATAGTACTGATGACAGACCCTCCAATATGTCCCATTCCACTTGGTAAGGTACAAAATATCAGATGTTGATATAGGAAATCCAGAATTCAATGGGGCTTGTTTTTACAAAATTGTGAATTATTATTGACAAGCCCCGTTGAATTCTGGATTTCCTTTATCAACATCTGGAAGAAGGACTAGGAACTTTGAACTTGTGATATTGAGCGGAATCCAGAACTAAGTACGACAGGGGATTTACACAAGTCATTTGCGTAAGTCCTCTGTCTCGGAACATCTGCGCATGCACGCACCAGATGTTCCAGTCTTAAAAGTTAAGGTAACCATCTGGAAGTTATATTAGAATATGTTTAAGGTTGTTATCTATATATCCATTGCATTTATTTATTATGACATACTTATATATCAACACACCCAATTTTTCAAGTATTTAAATCATTTTAGAGAATATAGTTTACTCCCAAAAAATACATTACAGAGGGTAATAAAGCTGAGAATTAGGCCATTGAGATATAAAAAAATATACATTTGTGACAAAAATGAATTTACACAAAATAAAGCATTAAGATGGCTAATGGAGAAAATTTAAGAAACAAGCCTCTTCTTTCC
>WWET01001773.1:25753-41129 GCA_011038615.1 Limnodynastes dumerilii | reverse complement strand
TCCCTATATTTCTCAGAATTTAACTCTGATGATGGAGTATTGTACAATGCATCTTACTATAGTTTCCGATCAGATGAGAAGGACTTTTCTTAAGGGTGCGTTATAGTCAAAGCTAGTATAAATATAAGATAATATGAAGGGGTGTTGGAGTTCGCTGATGTCCTTATAAAGGTATATAACCCAGGATGACATACTAAATGATAAATCTCTCAGATCACCACCTTACAACTGCAAAATTTTTACTTTTCTCACTTACAAATACTTAGGCTTGAGAAGACCGGGATAAGAACTTATCCCTGTTCGCTAGGAAGGTACAGACAGATACCACCATTTCACTCCTGAACAAGAGAAACAGGCAATTCTACATTTAGAGGAACTTAGTTCTGATATACCTAGCAAAGAATAATTGTCTTTAACAGGAAATCCACTTTCACATTAGATCATACCTGAAAATATGCTGTGGACATTTTCCTGCCCTGCCCCTAAGGGCTGTTGTGGGACTCACCTGCCCATTAATCATCAGCACTATCACGGACTGACTGGGTTGGGTATCTGCTCTGGGTTCCCAGGGACGTGATAGTGATTCAGCAATGTAATGGAAACCAAAAGGTCTAATGTATGATCTGCTCATGTGCTAATTGTCAGAAGGGGTTTTTAGTAGAACAGTTCATGAACAGGCTTGACAAGGTAAAACAAGGCTTCACTTGGATTGAACTGGACGGACTGGACAAGGAAAGGCTTGACTTGAATTGGACTAAACCAGCACTGAACCAGACTGAACTAAACAAGCTTTACTGGACTGCACAAGGCAAGATGAATGGACAATCTGAACTGGACAGGGCTTGACTTGATTGGGACTGGACTGGACCAGAACTGGACTAGACTTGAATAAACCTGGATTGGGCCAAGACTGGACTGGATTTGACCAGAACTGGACTTGACTTGACCTGGACTAGACCAGGACTGGACTGGACTTGATGTGGACTGAACCAGGACTGGACTGGACTTAACTCAACTTGGACTGGACCAGGACTGGACTGGACTTGAAATGACCTGAATTGGACTGGACTTGACCTGGACTTGACTTGGACTGGACCAGGACTGGACTTGACCTAGACTGGACTTGACCTGGACTGGACTTGACTTGGATTAAACCAGGACTGGACTGGACCAGGACTGGACTTGACAAGAACAGGACTAGACAAGAACTGGATCAGGACTAGAAAATAACAGCAGCGCTTCTCAGTAGGAAGAAGGCACCTTGAATGACGCAGGAACCAGGCATCGTGAATGACCAAGTTGTTCTGGCACTAATTGAACAGTGGTCTGTGTCCAGATTGGATGATTGAATCATGGGGTTTCCTGGGCTAGAATCCAGTTGGCTGAGGCACATCATGTGAGGCAATCCAATATGGCGGCACCCATGCATTGAAGAACGCCGGTGATTGACACCAGTATGCAGAGAAGAGCCATGCGGTGGATGGTGAATAGTGGGCTGCCACTACTGCAAGAGGCACCTCCTTGAGGACACATTGCAGGCATGGCAGGAGGGAGCCGCTGACAGACAGCCTCTCACGTAGTAAGTCCTACGTTACATGACAAGCACCTAATCAGCCTGGTTACATAATCCTGCCTTGGTTGATCAAGGTTGTTGGCCATTGTGTGTTGATTTAGTTTTCAGGTTCACCTGTGTGTTCCCTGATCCCCTGCTGCCTTCTTCCATGTGCTCATGTTTACAGCTGACCCCATTTAGGATATAAGTATACCTTCTCTCTGTTTGCATTTCTGTTTTCCTGCACATAATTTGTCTTGTGTATCCCAGTTTACCCAGTATTCCTCTGTAAGCCCTGAATCGTGTATCTGCGTATATTCAGTATTCTCTGTTTGTCCTGCCTTGGGTAACTGCATTTATCCAGTATTCCTGTGTTAGCCCTACGTTGTGTTTTTGCATTTATCTTGTATTCTCTCTTTGCCCTGCCTTGAGTATTTGCACTGTACTTATTCTGTTGCTACCCAATTCTCAGTATTGTTGATCCCTTCTCTGCATATTGGTTAGTTCAGTGTTTATGTGATCTGGTGGGTGCCCAAGCCCAATGTGCTGGGTACTACATGAGCAAATCCCCACCATCAGTAACTCTGAAAAATAGGAGACTGTGGTCTTGTGGCCATTTAAAATATATCTGGCAGAGGCTTACAGCCAAGTGAAAGACTCCTTCTGTTTTCAGCAGTTACTCTCCAATCCTATATAGAATTTCTTTGAGATTTACAACAAGAGGATCTTTAATGATGGGACAATAGATGATTAAATGTATTTGAGAGGAAAATAAAAAAAAATTCTGACTTCTGCTTATTACTTAAAATACATAGAAACCCTCAAGTACCTTCAGGTAAATCTATAGTTTCAGGGATCAGTAGCCTGATGCAAAAGGCAACCAGTTTCATTGATGCACATCTACATAAGCTTGTTCTACCTCTACCATCATATACAGGTGACACATCGGATATATTAGCAAAACCTCATGGGTTACAATTAAAACCTTATACCCTACTGATGATGTGAAGCATTGTTTACTAGTATTAATCACAAAAAAGGTATTCATCATCAAAAGACAGACGCCTTAATGATTTTTTTAATTGTTGAGTTTAGTACTAAAAATATATATTTTTTCATCTTTGAAAATATTTTTTTTTTAGTACTCAGAGGCCTTGTGATGGGCACAAAATGTGTCAGTTGGGAATGATGGGAAAGAGAGTACATATTCTGCAAACAGCATGAAAGGTATACCCAACATATAGCGGTGGGAGTTGCCGCTAAGAGTCCACTATTTTGGAAATGGACATAGCCGGAAGCTAATTTTTTGCTGTTTCTGTAATGAAAATAGCACCGTTTTTTACATTTTCAATGAATAGGTAAATAGGCTAAAATGCTGCCACAGACCCTTCAAACTTCACACTTGACAACTTGAGGTGAGTAACACTCAATGGGGTGTTTTAGGGTTGGCTGTGGGTAAGGGAAGGATAGGGTAATGAAAGGGGAGGGTTAGGCTAATGAAAGGGGGGTCTTAGGTTTAGACTGAGGGTAGGGTAGTTTTATGGTCAGGCTACGCAGAGGAGAGTCTTATTGTCAAGCTACGGGGAAGAGAGGGTTAGGGTAATGTAAGGAGAGGGTTAGGGTAAGATTTAGGGTAAGGGTTGGGGTTAATTTCATACTTACCATTCGCCAGAGGATCTTCTTTATTTCATCGATAAATTGCTTCTCCTCTGCAAAAATGGGCTGTTCGCAGCGGCGACCCACACCCACATATAGTGACATGGCTATGCTTTATTGACAATGGGGTAGATCCAGAGCTAGGTACGACAGTGAATTGACGCAAGCCATTAGCGTAAATTCACTGTCAGGGAACATCTGCACATTCCTTAGTGTAAGTACTATCGTACGTAACAAAGTACTTATGGGGAAGGGGCAGACCATGCCATTATGATAGCTCTGAGAGTGCTCCCTTCTCTCCAGTGTGAGAATGAAATAGAGCTGCTCCAAACAATAACTTTTCACTCAAAAAGCAAATGAACTTGGGATAAGATTGAGGTTTAGGGGATCCCTTATAGAAAACCATTCAGAAGAAGGTAAACTTCAGAAACATTGGGGCATTTTACAACTTCATCCAAACCTTAAAACTAATTTAGGAGATAATATACAGCGAGTTATAGGAGAGACCAAAACTTGGGGATTTCTTATTTGTGCCATTGTTTAAAATGTGAACAGAAGAACTGCAATTACCTGGGTTCCAGGGAAGCATTAAATTATAACTATGTTAATGTTATTCCATGTGATCTTCAAATGTAGCATCATGGACATGTGGGGAACATTAGGAATTCCCCCAAGGATAAATTTAATTTAGATCGCTCACAGTAGCAGTAATAAAATTACAACAATCCCCCTTACCTTAAGGCTTTTATTTTGGATAAAGTATGTCTGGCAATATTGATAAGGAATTAAGAAAACAAGGAGCTAAATGGATCAGTAGCCCCAGGGGATTACATGAAATTAACAGTTTCATTTCTTATTTATGATCCTCAACATTGCTTTTCTTTGCCTGACCTATTATTTTTTTCCTTAAAATCCCACCTTCCCTTTTTCCCTATAAAAGATCCATCAAACAGAACCATCTAAACAATATGTCTATACAATTAATATTAATATAAGAATAGGTATTAAAATTGTCATTGTATCTGGGACTCAGATTGCTTAGCATTACTATATTTTGTATTACAATAAACACTATTGGATGTGTTTTGGGTCTACACTCATTTTCTGCTCCAGCTGTACACTATACAGTGCTATGCACATTGCTAATGATTTGTTCTAGTCATATACTATACTGAGGTTTACCCAACTTATTAATTATGTCATTCATTAGTCCTATCGCCTTTTACTTTTGCACATTCTTGTTTTTGTTTATCTATCTAGTGGGCATGTATCCCCCCACGTCAGTGGCAAACGCAGGATTTTGAAAGGGAGGATTTCAATGCATGCAGTACATGTGGGGTATATTAGGGGTCTGGACATGGCACACTACATAAAGTACATGTGGTGATACATTAGGCATCTAGTTATGGCACATACTATAATATATATATATGGGGTATATATTATGCTTTGGAAATGGCACACTATATGCAGTATATAGTATACCATGCAAAGACCTCTATTATATCCTCTTTATATTATAGTATGTGCAATAACCAGACCCATAATATATCCTATTATTTTATAGTTTGTACCAATCAAAAACCCGTAATATATCTGAGGGGGATTTCTCATGCTTACTCAAAGCCACGCCCCCTTTTTAAAACTCGCTTGAGAAGCCTTACCCCTTTTCCAGCTCCCGTGAAGCCCCTTTTTCGGACTTTCCCTTTTTTGGCCTTTTTTTTATTTTTTTATTTATAATCATTGTGGAGGGGTTGGGCTACCAGAAACCTTGGTGCGCAACTGGTTGTATATATTATATATATTATAGTATATACCATTTCCAGACCCCTTATATTCTTCACATATACTTTACTTATTGTTACATCTCCAGAATCCAAATATATTCCACATTTAATACAATATATTAAGTATTTATAGATAGGCCTTGGAAAAGTACATTAGTTTGAAATGCGTTGGGTGTGCTATAGAAGGGATGAGCTCTGGAGACGGCTGGTTTAACTTGCTTCCTTTCCCGAGACTGAACATCAAATTGAGCATCAAGATCCGCTAGGACGCTGGCACGGAGCCTCACTCCCTCCTGGGGGGTTCTTTTTATCTGTTTTATAGTATATGTCTGTGTCCTTTGTTCAATAAAAGTACATGGTTTTTACAATGAATGGTGCGACAATATGTGCGTCTTCTTAGAGGAACCAGTCATTTTGAAAGAGGAAGATCCCTATAGATAAAAGAACAATTATTTAATCAGGACCTCTAATACTATGGGCACTTCGATTGAATAAGTGTTAAATTGTGGATGTAAGAATTGGAAGCTGATTGGGGAAAGAAAGAGTTATCATCACCACTAAAAAGAAGAATTAAGTGGACAGCTTCAGAATCATGAGATAAACTATTAGCCAATAAGAATTTTTTTCACTTGGCATTAGCACTTTAAACATAGATTTTACTAATTAAGGGTTGTTTATGAATTTAGGAATATTTGATTATCGGAAGTATATTTATTTATTTTTGCATATAGGCACTTTAAATACATATGGTACTAAATATGTAACAGTTTCAATGTTTTGGAATATACATTAGCACTTACTGTATATTTCACTAGGGGTAGCTAGCACCCACTCTTACTGAACACAATTGTACATTTGGAATTCTTGAGGAACAGTGACACTTCAGAGAGTAAGAGACAGGCAGCTCTTTTAAATATTAAGTATTTATAGATGCCATAGCACCAGTTTATCCCACAGCACTTAACTGGCAGTATTGCAGCAGTGAAACATGTATGTCAGTCCATCTTTCAGAGCCACACATAGGTTTTGTTTAATGTTTATTGTGGGAGTTTCTGAGTAACCAGAGCCCCCATCTCCTGTGTCTGCCACTGAGTACACCTGATTTTTATTGCTTATTGGGAACTATTACCTCCTTGACCAGTGTGGTAATTTATAACATAATGCCACATGTTGCCCATATTTAATTTTGTCATGTTTACATTTTCAGAAAGTTTATGTTACATAACAGAATCCATGTCTATTGTCTACGCCAAAACAGAACAAAGCTAAAGTGTCTATTGTATTTTTTTTTACACTCGTACTGTACCATCTGGCTAATGACAACAAGTAGTATTTAGACAGAATGATAAGTGCATGCCTTCCTTAACATTTATTTATATAAAATTATTTGGTGATGATAGAAAACTATGCCATATGAATTTTCCAAAATTTGTCTTTACTCTGAGATGCAGTTTTGTTAAATCTTTTTCAGCTAATATAACAGAAGAACATTTTTTTACGTTCTGATTTTATATCAATTCTCACCTCGTGAACATAAATAGCTGAAGATCTGGATAATTAATGTTCAAGATATTTTAACTATGCCCCATCATAATTAAGATTTGGGGCCAAATTTACTAAGCTGCAGAAAAGGATAGGTGGAGATGTTGCCCACAGCAACCAATCAGATTCTAGCTGACAATTTCTAGTATGTAATAGGAAAGTGAGAGCTAGAATCTGATTGGTTTCTATGGTTGCTAAGTTTTAATTTTTTTTGACTATGACAGGTGAGAGATTTGCATTAACATTAAACTTAAAAGATCTATGTGGGTATTGCAGTACAATACTATAAGGCCCTATTGAATGCTGGATCATAACAGAGGCAGTGATATCAGCTTTTATTGTATTGTATCCTACCTACTTACATTTCTTGAACATATAGGGCTGGATCCAGACTTAAGAAGGAGCTTGAAATTAAGGACCTGATTCACACTTAAGAATCTTCTTAAAATAAAAACTTAAAGTCACACCTGGGCTAAACCATGTTGATTGCAGGGGGAGTCATATTTCATCTGTTGCAAACAGTACTAGTGTTGAGAGGTGATATTTCCCAGCCCAAGTCTAAATAACAGTGTCAAAGTAAAGCTGGTCACTATCTGTGTGCAGTTAGCAATTCAAAGCTATATCTGCATGCAAAGAATACAATTAACTTGACTTAAACCTTAAGAAGGATAATACACACTGATTTTCCCTTACCGCGCCATCCCCGGCTCATTTACTGGGGCCGGGTTGAAAAAAAATCTAATTTTGACACTGTTGAATATTGAAAATTAGATTGATCAGGCAAAAAGAGTCAATCAAACAACTCACATTAGCCACAAAATGAGTATTGAAGGAGTTGAGGTCTAAATTACAGACATTTTTGCTCCAGAAGACCCAGATGGCATTAGTCTGAAACAGAAGTTTTACCTTGTGGACAATAAGAAACGCCAATTATTGGCAGGGACTCAAAGTTTTTAATCCCCTCGATATAACGGTTATATTTGCCAAATACTACTCCAGTTTATACAACCTTTATGAAGATACCTCTTCAGAGAAACCCTCTCATGAGTGGCTATCTAGATTCTTACATGACTTACACCTCTCCTCTGTTTCCCATGATGACCTTCATGCCCTGAACTCCCTCTGGAGCCAAGCAGAAGTTAAACAGGCTATGAAGTCTCTACCAAAAGACAAAGCTCCTGGGCCTGATAGCTTTATGAATAATTATTATAGAACTTCCTCCTAAGAACAAATTTAGTTCCCCTAAGAGATGCTCAAATCACAAATAATGATGATTCTTAAATCTGGAAAAGACCCATTGGATTGCAGAAACTAGCACTGCTAAATACTGACCTGAAAGCCAGATTGATAGTGAACCACCTGGGTCCTTTGTTGTCTAGCTTGATCGATCTAGATCAGGTGGGTTTTATACCAGGGACAGGTGACAAGGACCTGACAACACTTGTAGGGTTTTGAACATCATAAATTAGGTTGAGCAATTCAAGGAGGAATTCATGCTCCTCTCATTCAGGTGTTGGTGAGGTTTAGCCTTGGGGGCAGCATTTTGCAATCCATCATGGCACTATACAAGGGCCCTCCATCACAATTATTTGGCAATGGATTTTTGTCAACAGTATTTAACATATCTAATGGCACTGATAAGGTTGCTCCCCTGCTCTTCTACGTATGAATAGTGGATCCATACCGTGGGGGCGACCTCACAGTTTTGTGGAGAATATAGGATCGCACGTAAGGCCTAAAGCCGGCCCTTACTGTAGGATTTTATTGCCAAAGACCACTCATCATTGCATCTCCTATAAATTTTCGATGGCCCCGTCCCCTTCTGGAGGCTTATTTCCACATGGAACACAGCATTGGGCAGCTTCATATGAAAGTCAGCTCTCTTTATTAGTTCTTGATCCAGCCTAGTTCTTGATCTAGAACTAACAGACGCTTATTTATTCTCAGCCTTAAGTTCATGGTTGATACCCTCAGGATTTGGGACAACATTTCGGCCCAGCATTTGACTGTGGTTTAATACTGTGCATGCCCAGTCCCTGGGATACACGTTGAAACATTGGATGTACAGATAATGTTTCCATATGTCCAGCAGTTCTGTAAACAGGGTGGGACAGATCTCCGAAGTACTTTATATGCACGGTGGGTGGAGGTTCCTATTTAAATGGTGCATTAAGGGCTGGGACTGTCTTGTTCGCATGTTTACACTTACGTACCAACAAGGTAGGGTTATGAAATGTAAGCATCCTTAGTTCCGTACAGGAGTGGAGAAGTACCCTATTTACTTACGTACAGAACTTAAGAGCCAGGAAACATGCAATCTGCTATTTCATCAGGATTCAGTCCTAGATTCTTAATTAGCTGAAGTGCATGTATATGATTGTTTTCTCCATAATTGTATAAAAAGTAGAAACAAATAAAAAAAAAATTAACATTTTCTTCTACAGATCTCATAAAATCCATTTCTAAAGGTTGATATCCAAGAATACACAAGGCCGCTTCATAAGCAAGCTTGCCAGAAGCATGCCTGATACAGTTTGTATCCTACTTTACTCATAGCTGAAAATTGCAGAGAAAATAACAGAAAATGAGTTTAAAAATCTACAAAGGCGGAAAATTACTACTGGGATTCGAAGAATCTTCCACAAAAGGTATTTCTGGGAATACAATAACAAAAAGAAGCACAGACACATTTGTTGGAAAAATAAGATTTCTTACTGATGGTATTGAATGTTATTTCCTTTTTAAGCACTGTAAATCCGATATAGAGTTCGGTATAAAATATATCATATACATATTTTACTTAAATATACATAAATTACATATCATGAAGAGACAAACTGTAAGATAAGTGCATGTCAGCATAACTGATTAATTGTGAACATTTTAGTAATGTAAATGTTAAAATTCTAGCATCAATGTATAAAGAGCTGCATTGTTGAGGTTTCTGGGGGTTGTGTGTTTCTTTGTGTTAGCATGCTGATTTCATATGTAACATTTAATTAGCATATGCAAACCACCTTTGCTAAAACACAGGGGACCATATTCACACTTAAGAGTACATTAGGTGTGGACAGAGCCGCACCTAACTCACCCGTCCTACCTCTAACCCGCCCATGTTTCTAGGAACTTTATGGCGCTTAAAATTACCATAGAGCTTCCTTAAGTAACCGTGCAAGCGCAGTAGGTCATTTCGGGATATTCCGCACTTAAGAAGCCAGAGCTTCTTAAGTGTGAATCCGGCCCAGGAAGAGGAATGGTGCATATAGTGCATAGTGAAAATGAATCTCATTGGGCTGGATCCAGACTTAAGTAAGTGCTTGAACTTAGTTACTCCTGGGATAAACCATGTTGATTGCAGGGGAGTCATATTTCATCTGTTGCAAACAGTATTAGAGTTGAGAGGTGATGTTTCCTATCCCAAGTCTAAATAACAGTGTGATAGTAAAGCTGGTCAGTATCTATGTGCAGTAAGCAATTCAAAGATATATCCCTGCATGCGAAGAATACAATTAACTTAACCAGGGGCGGATTGAGAAATGAAAGTGGACTTGGAAAAAAAATTCTTAAAGTGGTTTTGTGGGCAGGACCAAATTATCTGTAGGCAGGGCTAACACAAAGTGGGCGGGATTACCAATTACTGATACCCATTTTGGTGGTAGGCAAGGCTAATCCAACATGTAATTATAGACAAAGTCATATTAACGCAAGGCATAACGTATGCACAAGTAAAAGGCTATTAAGTATTTTGCTGCACCCTAAATATTTAGGGCTGAAGTCACAACCCTGGACGTATTGCACATACGTCCAGGATTTAATGATAATAGCTACTACGCATGGGTGCTAATTCACTTAATCTACATATCGTTTTGTTACGTAGATTGCATATATGCAGTTTTAGGGGTCTATTTACAAAGCGCGATTTTTTCATTGAAAATCAATTCGCATTGTCTCGCCGCGTTTTTTATGCGATTTGCAGCGTGAATTCACGGAATTCACTAAGCTGCGATTTAAATGCGATTTTTTTCAAACTCTCACGAGATGCTGTGAGTTTGAAAGGGGTAAATCGCGGTGCTTTTCTATTGAGAAGCACCTCGATTTATCCCTGACAAAATTGCTTCAACTCGCTTGAGATGTGAAAAATCTTTACACGCAGCATGCTAGAAAGCCTTAGGCATGCTGTGCTGATAGAACGACATGGCTAAGCATTGCTTGGCCATGTAGCTGTATCAGTGTCAGCATGCTAAGGTTTCTAAGCATGCTGCGCTGTGAGGTGTATGTAAAAAAAATACAGTGTTCAGAAAAAATCTCAAACATTACCATATGTTCATGTAAAAAAAAACATTTGTCCTAACTAATATTACCCCCTAATGTGTCCACTTACCTCCGTTGGTCCTGTGTCCTATGCCAACTGTTATGCAATGTAGAGTGTAATGTGTTAAAACATAATAAAAATGTTTTTCGCTCACCGTTTGCTCGTCCCAAAAAGGTGACAGCAAACGGTGAGTGAAAAACATTTTTATTATTTTTTAACACATTACACTCTACATTGCATAACAGTTAGCATAGAACACAGGACCAACGGATGTAAGTGGACACATTAGGGGGTAATATTAGTTAGGACAAATGTTTTTTTTTACAAGAACACATGGTAATGTTTATTGTGATTTTCTGAACACTGTATTTTTTTTTTTTACATACACCTCACAGCGTTAGCATGCTGACGCTGATACAGCAACATGGCTAAGCAATGCTTAGCCATGTCGTTCTATCAGCACAGCATGCCTAAAGCTTTCAAGCATGCTGTGGTCGTTTTTGACACACAGGAAAACATATGTCAACTAGATTGACGTGTTTTCCTGCCTCACACGGAGAATTGCCACTAACTCACCTCTAGCCAAGGGCGAATTGGTAAACAGCGATTTAATGGCGATTTCACTGTGTTTGTCAAATCGACCTTTATGAATGCTGTGAGTTGTATACCTAACATTGAAAAAATCACAGTCGCAATTTTAGGGCTGGCGATTTTCCAGAGCCCTAAACTCACGTGAGTTTACCTTTTGTGAATATGGTGATTTCAATCTCACAGCAAACTCACGTGAGTTTAGGCGATTTTTTTCTAAATCGCCCTTTGTAAATAGACCCCTTAAAGACAAAATGATACGTAGATTACGTAAAATAGTTACCACGCATGCATAGTAGCTATTATCGTTAAATCCCGGAGGTATGTGCAATAAATCCAGTGTTGTGAATCCGGCCCTTAAGAACTATATAGAAGTGAAAATGGGTTTATGACCACATGTTACAAACAAAAAGATATTTGATCCTTTGCACTCACTGAATGAATACGTTGGGCCGTATTCAGAGATCCGTCTGGTGATCGGGCCGCAAATATACGTATGGACGGAGCAAGTCGGAGCAGGTCACACCCACTAAAAAAATCCAGTCACTCCCCTTGCTTTCTCCGTGCGGACGTAAAGTTAGACCTGCATTGACTCGCCCTAACTAACCGCACTCACTTCCGACCTTTTGTGTCTTAGGTTCATATATTTCCGGCCCTATAACTGTAAGCGTGCCCACTTTCAATCATCTAAAGGCTTCCCCCCCGCCCATTTCTATGCAAATCCTTCGGTGCATATATTTCCGTCGCACTTAGGTGCGGATTTTTCCACACCCGATTCACAAGTCTGTCCCTTAGGCATTTCTGCTCTTATCCTCTACGGTGACGGTGTATAAAAGTTACTAAGCATGCGCTGTTGATTCGCAATTGATCGATCCTAAATATACACACGGAACTTTAGTGAAAAACGGATCTCTGAATATGGTCCATTATTATAATGCTATTCTATATACTTAAAGCTATACAAGAAATGTAAATTCCACATACTGCAATACATTACATGTTAAGCTGATGCAAAAGTCTTCCCCTTCTGGCAAGCCCTATACTAAATATAAACATGAGCTTTTAAAGACAAGTACTAACCAATAGTGGCTATTGGACACCTAGTTAATACTATTACACAAGTTGGATGCTAGGGAAGCTATACTGGGCACAAAATCCATGTTCACAAAAAATGCTGTAATAAAGTATTTAATGATTGAATAGATCTGAAAAACAGTGGTGCAAGAGGGAGTGACCACATTGTGTAATCAAATAGATCCTCTGCACTCACCAAATACACTATGAATGAAATTCTAGCTACTTCAAATTCAATTTATTAAAATATAGAATGTTCATTTCCTATATTGTAATATATGTTAAGGTGAAAAGCTTATGTCAGTCTTGCCTTTCTGGCCAGTCCTATAATAATTGATATACTTTATAACTGAGTTGAATCTTGCCTGCACACCAGTTTTAAATGTAAGTACTTCTCAAGCCGTAGCACATATTAGTCACCTAGGGGCTCACCTGACAAAAGTTGGTTAGGGACCTAATAAAAGTAGGCAAAGCATTGCACTGGTACGTAGAGAAAAGACATGTAGGCAGTCAGCATACGAGCGGATGAAGTACATGATTTGGTTATGTGAGTTAATCCTGTAGCAAGGAATTCCCTTCATTATCATTGTTGTGATATTCTGGGGTCTCCTGCCATTGTGGTGGTTATGCCCTAGCACCTATGAGGTTCTTCCCTCTCAATGCCCTCTGTATCTCTTTTTGTGGGGCAGGAATGGCTTTCAAAAGACAAAACAACCCCAAAGCTTACTTTTAAATATAACTTTTATTTAATAATGCTAAACATTAGCATAAACAATTCAACATATGTGAAAGACAATGTTTTAACATAAAACACAACTTTTAAACCCAAGTTTCATCAGGTTAATCTTTATTATGCTGGCAGTGCCGGAGGATCAGGAAGACATGGGTGACATGAGGAAGGCTTTATCTCTTGAGGCTATTGCAGATACAACTCCACAGTTGACTTTTTAGTGCAAGGTTACTGATTATTGTATCTGTCTCTATTCTTTGTAAAATGTCTTTTTCCACAGACATTAGAAGAAATCCTTCCAAATGCTCAGCACTAAGGGTGCTCCTCGACCTGTTTTTGATTAATTTTTATGTAGAAAAACTTCTTTCACAAGCCACTTGGGTTGTTGAAAGTGTTAGAAGGTATTTGTATGCTAGGCCTATGCTTGTGAAGGCCCCAGTGAACAAGTTGAAGCGCTCCAGTATAATATAAACTTACACTGCACAGTTATTACACTGTTTGCACACAGACTTCTTTTCATTATAAGCCAGTTCACAATTTTTCTTTAATATAATGCTGGAATCCTCAACATCCTCTTCTAGGCTGTT
Organism: Limnodynastes dumerilii; assembly: GCA_011038615.1. Lineage (NCBI taxonomy): Eukaryota > Metazoa > Chordata > Amphibia > Anura > Limnodynastidae > Limnodynastes > Limnodynastes dumerilii. The sequence goes on along the minus strand of WWET01001773.1, from coordinate 27,301 downwards.
CACTATATATTCCTCAGGGAGTGATCTTTTCAGCCGGTCCCAGTTATTTGCCAAACTCACAAGCTCTGACTGCAACTGTTCTTTCGTTATTTGTATATCAAACTTCACCAGCAATTCCCTCAGCTTTTGAAGAGCATTGGGAGGCAATGAATTCTTTATTTCTTCAAAATGTACCGGAGACAAACAGGAAAGTTCCCATATTCTTTTCAAATCTTGTTTTTAGACTTTCTATAGTTGTGTCTAGTATTCTATTGTGCACACCTACTTCAAAGTCTTTAAAAGCATCAGCAATGGGTTTTTCAAGAGCAGTTTCTCCAGGCATCATTTTTATTTTCCTTTTTGCAGGAAAGAACATCTGGATGTCAATATTGTGTGTGGGCCTTCATTTGTCAAGTTTCTCTGATGCCCAATTAATGAATTCAGCAACTCTAGTTTTTATCTCTTGAATGTCACGTTGTATTTTTTGCAAATGTTCAAGAGTACCCATCACCATCTGATGTGCTTTTAGCAGATCAATACCAGCAGTTTACAATTATATTGATAAGGGCGTTGTCAGCTGAAAGATTTGCAGATAAATAAATCCTGTCATTATAATTTCATATTGAAGAAGTGAATCTTTGTATGCTCTAGCTTTTGCTCTTAATTCTGGTGCTTTTTTTTTTTTTACATTCTTCAATTGTAGCAAGCGATAGAATCATATCAACATACAAGGAATTTCTTGGATTTTCAAATGAACCAAATATTTTGGTCAACAATAAATCCTTTGCCCACCAACGTGTTTCCCCAATACTTTGCAATCTGCGGTGTTGACCAGCATCGCTATTTTCACTGATATTATCCCATATGTCCATTCTTTTATAAGATGCCTTAAAAAACAGCAACACAATTTAAAAGAGAAGAGAGTGATGTTGCAGCAATTGGTGATCGAGTTGCATCACTAATCACTAAATTTAATATATGGCTATAACACCACACATGCACTTGTCCAGGTGATTCATTGGTAAGCCAAACTGAAAATCCATTGTAAACCCCTTGCATATTCGCAGTTCCATCTGTTGCATTACCGATGCAGTGACTTATGTCCAACACATTTGTTTCCAGAACTTCCTTCAGAAGTTTAAGGAACCCTCTTCCCATGGAGTCTGTACAGTTGACAACAGCTAGCAGTCTTTCCTGGATACCTTTAAGTTTGTCCACATACCGAATTATAATGGAACATTGGTCCCTCGCTGAAATATCTTGAGTGGTATCCAGCTGTATAGACAACATGCCAGCATCTCTTACCCCATCTGCAACATTCTTCTTAATTAAGGATGCAATCATCTGGATGACATTGTTAGCCATTGTTTTTTATATAAATGTTAAGGAGCTTCCACGGCCTTTGCTCCCAGATCTGTGGGACTGTTGACTTTTTTTCACAACTTTCTCTAGATGTCTATAAAATAAGCAATTTTAGAAAGTTGCCATGGTCTAGCAGTGAATCATCCAATGCATATGCAGCTTCAGACTTACTTTCCCTGCAGCTCAATTCCCAATCAGTTTGATAAC
>WWET01001773.1:7938-25714 GCA_011038615.1 Limnodynastes dumerilii | reverse complement strand
TTCCATGTATGTTATTTTTAATTTGCTCTCTCTTTGCATATGGGCTTCTGAACATATGTGTGTTGTTTGCAGGTCTCCTGTTCATTGATGCGTTGGTAAGTATGCATCCAGTCTTTCATTCCATCTATAAACACACTCTTTTCATTAGCTATGCTATATGCCAAGCATATTATGCAGTAGAGTGCATTTCTTGACTATAGTTGGGTACACACTGTAAAAACAGAAAACGATCTTCAGATTCTACACACGTTTATCGGGTGATCCCACAGCTGTACACACTGGGACGATTTGCAGCCAGATCGTTCCCAGAAGTCCTTTCCTAAACGATCCTGCGCTGTCCCAGATGATCCTGCCAACGCAGAAGAGGCATTACTATCGTTTGAGATGCATCGTTGGTAAGTACACACTCCTAAAATACCACAGATCATAACATTGTTTATCTGTGATTTTTAGAAGCTGCCAACAATCAAAATCAAATGATGCAGAGCAGAATCTGACGATTCTCTGCATCATTTGACAATACACACTTAAACGATTTCAGAGCTATCTGACGATTATCCTGTGATTTAAAGGATAATCGTCCGATTTCTCTCCAGTGTGTACCCAGCTTAACTGTAGGATATCCAGTAACACTGAGAACCATTTTTCTTTATAAATACCTTTTTTGCTGCAAATAGAAGACAGTCATCATCAAGTGGTTGTATTGGATGACACTGAAAAAAGAAAGCTCTTTCGTTTTCCTTTGGCCTAACAAAAATATCTGCAACTTCCTTTGTCTCCTGTTTATCCATGATTAGTTATGACTTCCGCATCAGAGTCAGAGCAATCAATTTCCTGTTGTCTTAATTCTATGGGTGTATGGTTTGCAGGGAGACAATCTGCACTGCAGCTTACAAATTCTTCGTCATTTCCTTCTTTTCATGTCTGTGACATTGCTGAAGGTCTGCTTAAACTGCAGCTCTCAGTCTCTTCTCCTCTTCCATCTTTTGAAGTTGGGGGCTGTGCCGTTAAAAGCCCAGATGCACCAATAACTTTAAACAGGTCTGTCAACTTGGAGCACTTTTCTGCTTCGGTGGCCAACATCTGCTTTTTCTTCTCATGCAGTTTTTCTTCCCCACCCTTGAATTTTTTTTTCCGCTCCATCTGAAAAGTTTGTGTAAAGATAATCTTCTATTCCTAATAGCGTAACATGCATATAATAACAATACGCTGCAAATAGAAGACAGTCATCATCAAGTGGTTGTATTGGATGAGACTGAAAAAAGAAAGCTCTTTCGTTTTCCTTTGGCCTAACAAAAATATCTGCAACTTTCTTTGTCTCCTGTTTATCCATGCTTCTCTCAGATAACTCTGTCTCTGTGCTCTTAGTTATGACTTCCGCATCAGAGTCGGAGCAATCACTTTCCTGTTGTCTTAATTCTATGGGTGTATGGTTTGCAGGGAGACAATCTGCACTGCAGCTTGCAAATTCTTCGTCATTTCCTTCTTTTCATGTCTGTGACATTGCTGAAGGTCTGCTTAAACTGCAGCTCTCAGTCTCTTCTCCTCTTCCATCTTTTGAAGTTGGGGGCTGTGCCGTTAAAAGCCCAGAAGCACCAATAACTTTAAACAGGTCTGTCAACTTGGAGCACTTTTCTGCTTCGGAGGCCAACATCTGCTTTTTCTTCTCACGCAGTTTTTCTTCCCCACCCTTGAATTTTTTTTTACGCTCCATCTGAAAAGTTGGATATAAATGTTCCATTGTTATATGGATATCCATTATCCTCATCTCTTGGAAAGTTTGTAAAAAGAGCTACGATGCACGTTCTAACGCTCAGCGTAACATTGCAGCACTCTCCCGACAATCCCCCTTGTACTAGCGTATTTACACTTGCTTACGCCGGCTGAAGGCTACCCTAACTTCAGCCGGCTTAAGCGAGTGTAAATACGCTGGGGCGGCGGCGTTGCTACGCTAACGCCACCCTCCCAGCCTCATTACCCTCCCCCCACCTACCTGCACTAACTGCAGCGTAGTAATGCTGCGGGGACGCCCCCTCCAGCGTTACTAAGCTGCTGCTACGGACACCCGATCCTCGATCAGGCGTTGCCGTAGCTACGCCGGGCAACATCTGCCCGGCGCATGCGCAGATTGGCTTTTCAGCCGATCTTACGCTTACGTCTGGCGTAATTCAGGATCGGCTCATAGTGTATTTTTTTATGGAGCGCAGGACCTCTCTTTTGTTCCATGTATAGATATATGAAATATTTAAAGCCAAGCGGAAAAAAGACCCCCTAGCCCTAACCTAACCCCTTATATAATGAAAGGAAAATTCTGGAATATTCCTAAGCAATTAAATTTAGACAAATCTTACCTTTCTTCGCTGTTCTTTCTTGCTTGATGTTGTTTCTTGCTTGTCTTCTTGCCTTTTTATGGAAAGTTGAGGTGCTGTTTTGAAAATATGTAAAAATTAATTAATCATGACAGTATGTGTGACAATGATTTTTAGCGGTCTCTTGTCCATTCAGACCATTGATCCAGATTATCATCCACGGATCCTCTATATGGACTGTGCAATAAAAAGGTGGTCATCTGTTTTTCTTAAATGTTAGAGAGACAGAACTTTGGCATGCAAGTATCATATAATATTATTTTATGTTTTAAGCGCTGGTCCATCAGTTTTCAGTGGGTACTATTACACCTTGGATCTTTATTTTTATTGTTCATAAATGTAATTTTATTATTACTGAGCAATTTCTTTCATTATTTTTACAGATATCAGGCTTTCAACTTGTATTTTGTTAAATAATACCAGAAAATTGCCTTGCACCAGGTATTTCTAAAACTGTTATACTAAATATTAAAACCCTCACAGCCTCAGCAGCTCTAAATCAGGGATGACCACTCCACCATCTAACAAGAAAAACAAAAAGATAATGAAAGAGCGATTTGAGGAAGAAAATGATTGAAATGTATTTTCACATTATGTAATATAAAGTCACATATATAAATATCAGTTTTTAAATCGATTTTTTCAATTACTTGTAATCATTTTAAATCAGTCCTCTTGAAGGAAAATACAATGCTCCACATTCCTCAATTTATAGCTTTCTAACTTTACATAGTTACTACAAATGCAATATTAAGAAGGTAAATAACAGCAATTGTAAAAACTGCATTTGCAAACAACTATGTAAAGTTAGAACAGAGCAGTATGGAGCATTGTATTTTCCTTCAGGAGGACTGATTAAGAAAGATTCTAAATAGTTCAAAAAATCTTTTTAACTACTGACATTTTTATATAAGTGAATTTTTATTATATAACGTGAGAATAATTGTTTACCTTTTCTTCCTAAAATCGCACCTTCTTTATATTACACAGAGGCTGGCATTGGCATAGGCCGCATAGATGGCCCCTTAAGGCCACGCGGATTAAGAGGCCCTGAACTCAGACAGAGCCCCACAAACAATGACCGCCAAATATTGCTAGGGCACCTTATTCACCTTGGATGGGGAAGATTTTAAACCTTGGCCACTACTACACAGTACAAGAACACACTGTGCTGTGTCTGGATGCTAAGCTAAGCCTAACTACAGTACAGTCCTTCTTGTGTTCTTCCGAGGATTTGATGTATCACAAGACAGATAAAAAAGACTAAGACATAGGGCTCTATTTACGTAGAGCTTCATTTTTTTTATGAAATAAGCGCTTTCATTAACTATACCAGAGCTCCGCAACCGGTGTGCTGAGGCACACCAGAGTGCCATAGCAAGCTGTCAGGTATGCCGCGGACCAGCCATCCCCCTCATTGGGAGCTGTAATTAAAAACATGAAAAAAAAAATAAGACTTCATTCATACTTCATATACCTGCACTTGCACATAGACTCCTATGCAGGACTTTGAAAATTTCAAGTCTCAGTATAAAAAACACTGCGCATGCTCAGTGTCTTCTTATCGGGAATCTGAAATCTTCGGTGTCGGACGCGTCTCCCGGACAGGTAAGTTTTGCTTTTTGGTTATTTTTTTTTACAGTTTTAAATGTTTAAATGTTAAAGGTTTTTTAATGTTTTTAATGTATTTATTTATTTTTTTAGTTAAAATATAACCAACCAAAAAAAAAATATATATATATATATTTTATTTTTACATTAGCACACGCTGGTTTATACCATGTCATGCCTTTCTTTTTTGAGTTGCGTTGTATTTTTTTCTTCATTTGGCCAAATTTTTTTCTTCATTTGGTCATTGTTGTGGAAGATTATGTGTAGGTACAGTTAATGGGAGAGGTGTGAGTGAGGTGTCAGAGGTATGAATGAGGTATGAATGAGGTGTGCACAAGGTGTCAGTTAGATGGTAAAGATGGGCTTGGATAAAGTTGATTTTGTATAACATTAATATATATTGTATAACATAAATTTTGGTGAATGCTTTGATACCTGCTGTATTAGAGTGCACTCCCACTCTATATAGCAACACTTTCCTTATCTTTGGCAGCATTCAAGCAATAATACTTAGTCCTTTATTTTAAGTCTTTTATTATAAATAAAATATTATTTCATTGGGCCACTTTTAATTATATTTGGGCCATTGGCCACCTCTGATCTTAGATATTAAGCTTATTTACCTTTATATTCAATATTTTAATAGATAGGTTGTTAGCTGCCTGTGAGTGCTGTCAGATCTTAATCCAGTCTCGTTAACAGGCTATCAGGTCTGTTGCCAGGGGGCGGTCTCTGTTGCAGATCCATAGCCCCCTGCTTGGCCCTACACGCATTTTCATTGTCACTGTCGTCACTGTTTGTGTGTGTGTGTGTGTGTGAATGCTGTACAATAGTTAGTCTGCCACTAACTGCAACAAGTTCAAGCAACACAATATAACACAATAAAAAGTTCTTTACCTTAACGGTGTCCTCACGGTCCATTCTTCTCCCTCCTCTCCAGGAAGACTCACCAAACAATGCTCCTGATTCCTCCTAGGCGCACCCTATTCTGAACACAATACTGAAATCGAATTAAACGCGCACAGGCACGGCGACATCAGGGGCGGGACAATTAAGTAAGACCCTGCTCCTGCTGGCCATTACTGTATTCATGTGAAGTAAAAGCCCTGCGGGGCCGTGGTCAGCCAGTGCAATGCCACCGGAATAATGAGTCCGGCGGCACTGTACTGGCTACCGCGGCCCTGCGGGGCCTTTACTTAACATGTGCAAGCCTGCCAGACCCCTAACCCCCACCCTTCCCCCCAAATAGAAAAAAAAAATTTACCACACGGAGTAAAATAGGGGGAAAAAAAAAACAACTAATGGCTGGCTTCCGACCGGCCTCCTAAGTGCTTCGGCCTACTGGGAAATTTCCTGGGCAATCAACATGGTTTAGCCCAGGAGTAACAAATTTCAAGCACTTACTTAAGTCTGGATGCAGCCCATTGTCACATATTACAACACCTCCTCTATGCAGGCACACCTGCCATGGAAAGTAACCAACATTAGACAAATTGTCCTGATCCATAATTAAGTGCTAAATCTGTATGTTAGCCTCCGTTGCATCATTTAAAATCCTGCCCGGAGGAGTGATATGATTCTATTGCTTTGTTGTTATGATGTTCTGTTCATTGTTATTGTTTTACTGTTTACGGTTGTATTTCTCTGGTTACTGCTTGCCATAATTCAAATGTCTGTATTTTCTGTTGTAACTGTGCATGTCCATTAAATTATTGTTAATCTTTTGAACCATATATATGATGAGATGTGCAATCATTTATTTGAACTTTTACAGTGGCCAGGACCCTACCTTCAGTTTTACATACGTCTCTTTGAGCTCTTACTGTTCAATTTAAATGCCTAGTATGCCCACAAACATAAGCATCTTGTACAAATGGTAGGTGGGCCAGTCCCCTTGTGTGGAGGGTGAATTTCTCTTGGAACGCAGCATTGCTGTGTAAGTTAGCAGAATTTCTTAATTCTGGATTAGGCCCACTGAGAGGAAAAAGGATATTTACCCACATAGTTAACTTTCCACTACATAAATATAAATACTTTGATTTCTATGCAGACAGTTACTTAAAAAACTTGCAATATTATAAATAATAAAAATATAGTCAGTAGAAACCTGCAGTTGACAATACAGGCAACATGGAGTATAAGACATGTCTAGATTTAAATGTTATTTTTCTTTGTGGTTAATGTGCATCATTCACACAATTGAAGACAACAATGGTTTTTTTTTTGTCTTGACCTTCCAATTCTCTTCTCCGTCTCCATATTTTTCTTTGCAATTAGTGTGCATCTTCACAAATTTGAAGACAACATTGATGGTTTTTTTATTATTATTTACAGGCCTCGATCTTCCTATTCTCTTCTTTATATCCTTCCATATCCACTAATATTCACTTAGCCCACCAATCAAGGTTTTTCTTAATTTCCCTCCATCATTCTACAAAATGATGGAGATAATATAAAAGAGGGTAAGCACTGTGAAGCTGTTCAAACACAGTGTATTTCTTATACTTAAATTTCTTATACATTGAAAAGAACACAACAGACTAACTACGAGGACAACATAGAAGACAGTGAAATACAAAAGGGGGGGAGTACTTGTTTTTATTTCAAATAGACGCGTGGAAATTGTCAAGGAGCATCTCTGTGTTTGTAGGGAAGAGAAATACTCTGGTCTGGTGGATCACAATATAATCAGACCCTTGCGTTTGTTGGGGGTGGAGAAATATGTGAGAAATAGGAGGAGGATGATTTAAATTCCAGCCGGAACTGGATATATGATGAGGGATACTGGGGTACTGGACATATGATGAGGGATAATGGGGGAACTGGATATATGATGAGGGATACTGGGGTACTGGACATATGATGAGGGATAATGGGGGAACTGGATATATGATGAGGGATACTGGGGTACTGGACATATGATGAGGGATAATGGGGGAACTGGATATATGATGAGGGATACTGGGGTACTGGACATATGATGAGGGATAATGGGGGAACTGGATATATGATGAGGGATACTGGGGTACTGGACATATGATGAGGGATAATGGGGGAACTGGATATATGATGAGGGATACTGGGGTACTGGACATATGATGAGGGATAATGGGGGAACTGGATATATGATGAGGGATACTGGGGTACTGGACATATGATGAGGGATAATGGGGGAACTGGATATATGATGAGGGATACTGGGGTACTGGACATATGATGAGGGATAATGGGGGAACTGGATATATGATGAGGGATACTGGGGTACTGGACATATGATGAGGGATAATGGGGGAACTGGATATATGATGAGGGATACTGGGGTACTGGACATATGATGAGGGATAATGGGGGAACTGGATATATGATGAGGGATACTGGGGTACTGGACATATGATGAGGGATAATGGGGGAACTGGATATATGATGAGGGATACTGGGGTACTGGACATATGATGAGGGATAATGGGGGAACTGGATATATGATGAGGGATACTGGGGTACTGGACATATGATGAGGGATAATGGGGGAACTGGATATATGATGAGGGATACTGGGGTACTGGACATATGATGAGGGATAATGGGGGAACTGGATATATGATGAGGGATACTGGGGTACTGGACATATGATGAGGGATAATGGGGGAACTGGATATATGATGAGGGATACTGGGGTACTGGACATATGATGAGGGATAATGGGGGAACTGGATATATGATGAGGGATACTGGGGTACTGGACATATGATGAGGGATAATGGGGGAACTGGATATATGATGAGGGATACTGGGGTACTGGACATATGATGAGGGATAATGGGGGAACTGGATATATGATGAGGGATACTGGGGTACTGGACATATGATGAGGGATAATGGGGGAACTGGATATATGATGAGGGATACTGGGGTACTGGACATATGATGAGGGATAATGGGGGAACTGGATATATGATGAGGGATACTGGGGTACTGGACATATGATGAGGGATAATGGGGGAACTGGATATATGATGAGGGATACTGGGGTACTGGACATATGATGAGGGATAATGGGGGAACTGGATATATGATGAGGGATACTGGGGTACTGGACATATGATGAGGGATAATGGGGGAACTGGATATATGATGAGGGATACTGGGGTACTGGACATATGATGAGGGATAATGGGGGAACTGGATATATGATGAGGGATACTGGGGTACTGGACATATGATGAGGGATAATGGGGGAACTGGATATATGATGAGGGATACTGGGGTACTGGACATATGATGAGGGATAATGGGGGAACTGGATATATGATGAGGGATACTGGGGTACTGGACATATGATGAGGGATAATGGGGGAACTGGATATATGATGAGGGATACTGGGGTACTGGACATATGATGAGGGATAATGGGGGAACTGGATATATGATGAGGGATACTGGGGTACTGGACATATGATGAGGGATAATGGGGGAACTGGATATATGATGAGGGATACTGGGGTACTGGACATATGATGAGGGATAATGGGGGAACTGGATATATGATGAGGGATACTGGGGTACTGGACATATGATGAGGGATAATGGGGGAACTGGATATATGATGAGGGATACTGGGGTACTGGACATATGATGAGGGATAATGGGGGAACTGGATATATGATGAGGGATACTGGGGTACTGGACATATGATGAGGGATAATGGGGGAACTGGATATATGATGAGGGATACTGGGGTACTGGACATATGATGAGGGATAATGGGGGAACTGGATATATGATGAGGGATACTGGGGTACTGGACATATGATGAGGGATAATGGGGGAACTGGATATATGATGAGGGATACTGGGGTACTGGACATATGATGAGGGATAATGGGGGAACTGGATATATGATGAGGGATACTGGGGTACTGGACATATGATGAGGGATAATGGGGGAACTGGATATATGATGAGGGATACTGGGGTACTGGACATATGATGAGGGATAATGGGGGAACTGGATATATGATGAGGGATACTGGGGTACTGGACATATGATGAGGGATAATGGGGGAACTGGATATATGATGAGGGATACTGGGGTACTGGACATATGATGAGGGATAATGGGGGAACTGGATATATGATGAGGGATACTGGGGTACTGGACATATGATGAGGGATAATGGGGGAACTGGATATATGATGAGGGATACTGGGGTACTGGACATATGATGAGGGATAATGGGGGAACTGGATATATGATGAGGGATACTGGGGTACTGGACATATGATGAGGGATAATGGGGGAACTGGATATATGATGAGGGATACTGGGGTACTGGACATATGATGAGGGATAATGGGGGAACTGGATATATGATGAGGGATACTGGGGTACTGGACATATGATGAGGGATAATGGGGGAACTGGATATATGATGAGGGATACTGGGGTACTGGACATATGATGAGGGATAATGGGGGAACTGGATATATGATGAGGGATACTGGGGTACTGGACATATGATGAGGGATAATGGGGGAACTGGATATATGATGAGGGATACTGGGGTACTGGACATATGATGAGGGATAATGGGGGAACTGGATATATGATGAGGGATACTGGGGTACTGGACATATGATGAGGGATAATGGGGGAACTGGATATATGATGAGGGATACTGGGGTACTGGACATATGATGAGGGATAATGGGGGAACTGGATATATGATGAGGGATACTGGGGTACTGGACATATGATGAGGGATAATGGGGGAACTGGATATATGATGAGGGATACTGGGGTACTGGACATATGATGAGGGATAATGGGGGAACTGGATATATGATGAGGGATACTGGGGTACTGGACATATGATGAGGGATAATGGGGGAACTGGATATATGATGAGGGATACTGGGGTACTGGACATATGATGAGGGATAATGGGGGAACTGGATATATGATGAGGGATACTGGGGTACTGGACATATGATGAGGGATAATGGGGGAACTGGATATATGATGAGGGATACTGGGGTACTGGACATATGATGAGGGATAATGGGGGAACTGGATATATGATGAGGGATACTGGGGTACTGGACATATGATGAGGGATAATGGGGGAACTGGATATATGATGAGGGATACTGGGGTACTGGACATATGATGAGGGATAATGGGGGAACTGGATATATGATGAGGGATACTGGGGTACTGGACATATGATGAGGGATAATGGGGGAACTGGATATATGATGAGGGATACTGGGGTACTGGACATATGATGAGGGATGCTGGGGGGCTGGATATATTATGAGGGATACTGGGGGAACTGGACACACGATGAGGGATACTGGGGGCACCAGCCTGTCACTCATCTGTCTTCTGTGGACCTGATCATACAGGTTTTTTGAGGTGCGCTGCGCTCCACTGGCACTACGGTAGTACACCTCAAACAACCTCTATGTGGGGGGGCCCAAGCTGACCTTTTGCACCTGGGCCCATGAATCTTTAGCTATGCCCCTGCTGCTACCTGTCATATGCAGCAGACCAGCAACAGAATGTAGGTGTCAAGGCGAGGGAAAGTAAATTATATGTTTTTAGTTATGTCGAAATAATATATATTTACATAAATACTGTCTTTAAAGGGTTTCTACAAACTTTGAAGTGATGATTGGTAAACAGTTCATGCAATGCCAACCACAAGATTTCCCTAAGCTTATATCTTTTTATATGAACTTCAAATGGTCTTTATGTATGTACTTTATACCACGTTAGGTACACTTAAAGCAACAAATGCGAGTGGGAATCAAGGAGCTCCTTGAGTATGCCATGAGAGTGAGAACATGGGATGCCAGTGAGGGTTGTGCTAGATTCTGGTGAGTGCAGTGACTGTTGGTGCAGCAAATGGTGACAGTTGGTGGAAATGGAGGAAAAGTGGAAGTCTGATGAGCAGATGTAGCAAGATGAAGAGGTGAGAATAAAAAACAGTAACATAAGTATTGTATTTGCAGCACAAAGGAATATTCATTTCTACAATAAAAGACTTTATAAACCTGCATTTGGTAACCCTGAATAAAACTGGATAATTGACTACCTCTACCTTTTGCACACCCTTCGCTCTCCTCTTCTCTGGTGTACTATTAGTTTTACCAAAAATACAAGGGGGTCCGCACTAATCACTATATATTGCACAAAGCAAGACTAATGGGTGCAGCTTACAATTGAAAGAAAGGGATTAATATGCATAAAGAAGTACCTAATAACTTGATAAGTTGCAAACAGTACCACAATTGTTTAACCGCGCACACCATTCATTTTGGCAGAGTCAGTTGAGGTAATAACATTTTTACAAACTTTATTCGTACATATTTAAAATAACATTTTTAGCCAGGCAAAATATAACAAGATAACAAAATAACAAGAGTCAGCAATAAGGAATGCCAATTACTAAAACGGTTGAATCAAGTATACACACTCACCCTAAGCTGTGATCAGAAACTGGCCCTTACCAAAACACTAATGGTTGCAAGACCATGCTTCTCCCTTCCGGGTCCGTATCTGGCCCTTCCTTCTGTATCCCTCACAGCGATAAGTATACCTCCATAAGTTACACACAATCCAATACAACCGTTATATCTGCTCCTCTATCAGTGGACGGCCGTCTGGTGAGTCATGACATAATACAGGTGTCTGAAGCAGTCTCGTCCACACTTGTGGTACTGTTTGCAACTTATCAAGTTCTTAGGTACTCCTTTATGCATATACTATTAGTTTTACCCTCAGAGGTTTGTGGGGCAACATGGGTTGCCTTTGTCAAACACTTGGTGGTATCCCACTGTAGAGTGGGACGTCAGCCATTAGTCCCTTCAGCTTCCTTAACTCAGTCTGGAAATCTACTCCTGGGGCTGTGACCACGCCCAGTTACAGGGCTACCCTATAGGTGTAAAAGTTAAGTACTTCTAATACAGGAATTATTAATATTAAAACAGAAGAAGTTAGTAAAAATAGTTATGTAGGATTAATAATATTTGGCTGGATCCAGACTTAAGTGCTTGAACTTAGTTACTCCTGCGCTAAACCATGTTGATTGCAGGGGAGTCATATTTCATCTGTTGCAAACATTATTACAGTTTCCTATCCCAAGTCTATATACAGTGTGATAGTAAAGCTGGTCAGTATCTGTGTGCAGTAAGCAATTCAAAGATATATCCCTGCATGCAAAGAATACAATTAACTTGACTCCCCCTTAAATCAACATGGTTTAGCCCAGGAGTAACTAATTTTCATCCCATTGATCGTTATCGTAATATTGTATTGATTATTAGAGATAATTGAGAGGAACCTTTGTTTTAAAATAACTTACTACATAATTAATTATATTGTTTTTGTTTGATTTGTATATATTTTGTATGAATGAAACTTGGTCGGGCAGATGCAGATTACTGAACTAATGCTAAATACAAATACCAGTGGATTTATATACATTGTTCTATTTTCTCAGTTAATTAATCTCTTATTGTGTTTCCTATTTGCTCTTTAGTGGATCCTTGTCACCCACTGTGTTTGATAACATCCCACTGAACCATACCATGTGTAAAGTCTACCATTATTCTACCTGCATGATAATTTACCACTTTTAGTGATACTATATTTGCCCTTCCTTCTTTACAGAGGTACCACATTAGCAATCAACTCTGCATATACATCTACAAAAACATAGCCCTCAACTAGGTTGAACTGAAGAGGAATGTCACCATCCCTGTTACATGAAATCTCAAAGAAAGGGGTTTCCCAGACATATACTCCATTATACGACATTATAAACAACAATAACTGCATCTGCTAAAAGGTAAGTAAGTGCCTTTTCTTTTTTTGTATGAAACATTTATCTTATGCGAGAAAAGTGGTCTAAATTATTTATAAACCAGTAAGCAATACATTTTTAGAGGCATCTTCTAAAAAGTAGTTTAATTATTAAGTACAATCACTTTAATTCTCTGTTAAATAGGTCACTGTAAAATAACCTCATTAGCTTTTTGCAACAGAGCGAGCAGGGATTTGTATTAAGATAATACAGTAGTAATGATCTGCTTAGACTTCTCAGTGGCTTTTAAAACATAGCCACTTAGGAGGTATCTGTACTAAAAAAGGAAATTGGTTTAGGTGCAATATTTTGTAAACCAATTAGAGGTGAATAATTAATTTTGAGATATGTTTAATAGCTTTGTGAATTTAGGCCTGAAAAAGTAATTGCTTAAAGATGTCAGAGAACAACAATATCCAATTGCTGCTATCTGTGTTGAATTATAAAAGGATGAACATTATCATTTTGTGAACAGCATATTTATTTTAATGTGTTTAAGAAGCACCTTTATACAATGGGTGTTTGAAATTATTCTACGTATTGTGAACAGCTTTACACCAATTGTAGTTCTTCATCTAGAGAACAGGAGGGTGAATTAATCTGCATTAAGAGAACCAGTTTTATCTCAGTGACTGTTTAATGTAATGGCTATTCAAATAAAACTTTGGGATGCTTAGCATCAAGTTAGAACATCCTTCAATTATTATCTGCAATTTATCCAAATAGAAGCACAAATTGTTTTAGTTTGCTTAGCTCTTATGTCCATTAAATGATTTATCATTATTATTATTATCATTATTAGTAGTAGTAGTAAATGATTAGTAAAAATTAAAAAAAATAATTTTATTGGACCGGATTCAGATATCGCTGTAGTGTGAGCTTCAACCTTCAGCAGCAATGGAGAGTTGATACCAGATCCCCACTGCATCCTAATTACTGTATGAGTAAGGGGCTTATCCCCTTGTTTGAATGGAATTAAGACCTTAAGACTTCTGCACTGTCCCCCGGTAAAATGTCCCTTACCACACAATTGCATACCGTACAATTTACTTATCTCTCCCCACTTCCGCTTCCTGTCCTTCTGTGCCCCAGAATATATACCAGGATGGAATTCTGGATCTGGAGTATTTAGATCCATTCTGGTAATGTGGTGCTCATGCATGTACTGCTTACCAAAAATGGGCATTTTCTGATCCTAGTGAAAATGCTCCTTTGTAGTATGTATGGATGGATTTAGTCCATGATTATTGTAATACATTTCCCCTAAAAATTAAAGTTAAACAGTGGTAAGAAGGAGCATTAAAAAAATATTGAAAAAAGACAAAAAAAAAAAAAAAAAATAAAAAAAAAAAAAAAAAAAAAAAAAAAGTTAAAACAAATGTCATACTAAGTTCAATTAAAAACAGGTGTATCAATTTATAATATATTCATAATCACGTTAGACAGGTATAACACAAAGCAATTGAGTATAGGCTAGGGACTGGATGCAAGAAATCAGGTGGAAAGCTATACCCAGGCAAAAGTATTTTTAATTTCAGGGTGAGTCAAATTAGTTTCACGCTTTGCATTCAGTTAGAATACGCAGAAAGAGATTTAATAACTGTTACCACGCTGCTGTCTAGTGGTTGGATTGAGTGGTTTGTCATTTTCCCGGATGGATTAGTAACCATACAGACCAAGGACAAGAAATATAAGCGCCTGCAACCAAGGATAAAGGTTTGCTATTTTTTAACATTCTGCCTATATAATTTGAGTGTAGGAGTGGTGAGAAACAATAATATTTGGAACTTTGTACATAGAACTTTCTTCCAACTAGTATTTGTGCTGCTTTAGTGGGATTTTTTCCGGAGGGTGTATTACAACTGGATCTATTGTGCCCCCAAAGCACTGAGGAGGATTAATAAGTACAACATCCATATAATGCAGAAATATTTTAAATATAGATTAAAGGTTCTAACAGTCTGAACTGAGAGAAACAATATTTCATTTTGAGTAGGATCACATTCACAGCACTGTTTAATGTATACCCCTGATATAGGTTTTTAATGTATATACCTAATATATGTGTATATACCTACCTAATATATATAATTTAATGTATTTATATTGATTTTTAGTTTGTGTGGTGTGGCAGCGCTGGTTTATTTAGTTAGAATACTTTTCCTTTGCTTATTACACAGTTACTGACTAAGTTTACATTTAAACTGTTATCTAATAGTGTGTGCAAAGATGCAACTTGCCCACCCCGGCAGCTCATCCTGGTATGGACATGGGGCTAAATTTACGAAGGTCGATTTGTGTAAAATCGCCAGAGATTGCAGTAGTTTACCAGCGATTTTAAAATTGCTGGATTTACTAAAGCAAAATCTCCACAAACTCGTGAGAGATGAGTGGAGATTTAAATGGCCAGTGTTTAAATCTCTCTGGCGATTTTTTGACATACAAATCTCTGAATTTACTAAGGGGGAGATTTAGTAAATCGTCAGAGATTTGCTGAAACTCTCCCGAAAAATGGCTGCCGCAGCAAGCACTTCACCCTTGGCATGCAGCTGCCTATAGTACTGTGAACTTGAAAGATCCGCAACAGATGTTCAGGTAAAGTGAATTATGTTTCCAGGGAATTTTCACTAATTTTAGATAAATGGTTACTCTCTAAGGGGTAGATCCAGAGCTATGTACGCGATTGAATTTCCGCTAGCCGCTAGTGTAAAAGCGCCCATTAGTACTTACTGCGCATGCGCGCAGCAGATGTTATGCAACGTAACTCAGACCATATGGGCCAGTCACGTATCTTCGTCGTAACTACGTACGAAGGAGCGTGCCAGTCATACGACACCCGTAATTACACTTCGGAGGCGGGGTGAGGCATTTAAATCGTACAGTAGGGGCGTGCTTAGGCGCGTAAGTACGTGCTGCCTCTACGTATGTCAGTACTTACGCTGTTTAAAGTTAAGGTAGGGTTCGGGAAGCGTAAAATGGCCAAAGTACGTACATGCGAGAGGAGTGCCAGGGGGGGTGCATAGTAAATACGCTACGTTAGGAAACGTAATGGATTCGTAGCTCTGGATCTGGCCCTAAGTCCCATCAGTTTTTTTTATTTTTTGGGGAAAATGTAATTAAATTACGTCCTACATCTAGAAGTTTCGAGATGGTATTTTAAAATCAAAAATATTTCCTGAGGTAAAGTGAAGTGATATGGGGGAAATAAGTGTGTACTGTATGCTTTTTCTCTCTTCTTTAGATAGCTCTTTGTCAGGACACAGTTAAGTAAATGCTGTCTTAGTATTATGTTTTTCAAAATAACCTTGTAAACTCCCTAGACCAGGTTGCTGGCAAAGTGATTAAGTATTTGGCTGTTAATTTTGGCATATCAATTTAATAACATCCTAGGGGATTTGAGCCTTACTGATTGTGACTTGAATCCCTAAGGATTGTTATGTATGAATCATGTCACTGACGCAGATTTTATTTGTCCAAATGTCTTATAGTTGTGTAAAAAACATTAGGAGGCCTTATCGAATAATTGTGTAATAAAATCTTTTTAAGGTTATTGTGATCTTATGAAAATGAGCAGTGGCGTAATTACTTCTACAGTGTCACAGCCAGCCGTGGCAAGCACCACACTTACCCTGTCGTCGGTCAGCTGGCGCCTGTCTCCTCCCGGTGGTCCCGCGGTCTTGGCCGTCGGAGGCTGTCACCAGAGTTGTGACAGCCTCTATACTCACTCAGCATGTTCCTCGCATTCTCTCCTGGATGCGGGGCGCCGCCATCTTGCCTTTGGTCACATGCTGCTGAACTGCCAATGGGAATCCTTTGCCTCAGTCCTTCAACCAATCGGTGCACGGGGCGCACTATTTAAACCCTGTGCACAATCCATTCAGTACCAGAACAACTTGTCCATTCAAGGTGCCTAGTCCAGTCCTCCTGAAATCCTGGTCCTGGTAATTCTGCAATCCAGTTCCTGGTAATTCTGCAACTCCAGTCCGGTCCAGCCTGCAACTCCAGTCGTCTTTGCCCCTGAATCCCGTGACAGATCCACTATGTATGAACCCGTGACATACAGGACCTGAAGAGGGTGCATATGTTTGTAATTTAATATAATTCAGTTGTATAGCGCTACCATGTTATACAATGGGCTAGATTTACCAAAATTCCCACTTAACACTGTCACGAACCGCGAGGAATGGAGGGACCTGTCCCAGGTTTCCAGGGAATTAACAGACGAGCAGGAGTAAAGTAGAATTAGTGATTTTTAATAAGGATGGTTGCACAAGACAGGAGTAAATGGTAGTGGAATAGAGTGAGGGTGAATGTCCAGAGAGTAGCAGATTGGGATTGGTGGCCGGACTATGCCAGACTTGAGTGCAAAATTCAGGATAGCTGGGATGAAGACAGGACCGGACTGGCATGAAGACAGGACCAGGTTGCACCGGATTGGCATGCTGGGTTACTTGTACTGGCCTACTGGACCGGACTGCGAGGACCATGGTAACTGGAACCAGAAAAGGACCCAGGACAGCGGAACCAGGACGGCAGGACCAGGGCTTGAGACCAGGACTGCAGGACTGGGTAGCAACAGTAGACTAAACTGTATAGCAACAGTGACTTGAGCTTGATGCTAGACAGGCTTGACTGGGTAGCAACAGTAGGCTAAACTGTATAGTAACAGTGACTTGAGCTTGATGCTAGGCAGGCTTGACTGAGTAGCAACAGTAGGCTAAACTGTATAGCAACAGTGACTTGAACCAGATACAAGGCAGACTTGACTTGAATGCAATAGGCAGGAAAACTGTATAGCAACAGGGACTTGAACCAGATACAAGGCAAACTTGACTTGAATGCAATAGGCAGACAGTTCAGGGTTACCAGATTGCAGGAGCAGAGATCCAGGCACTGCTGGGACCAGTGGTGCCACAATGCAAGGCAGGT
>WWET01001772.1:313944-331169 GCA_011038615.1 Limnodynastes dumerilii | reverse complement strand
TCAAAGAATCACTTACACATTTCCCCATTTCCAAAAAATCTGCCTTCCTAAAGTCTAGCACCCTCGTCTCTGTGTGGCATGTTGCTCTTTCAGTCGTTATACTAAACCATACTGCTTGATGGTCACTGGATCCTAGGTTCTAACCCACACTTACTTCTGAGATTTGGTCACCATTTGTAAGTACCAAATCTAAGATGACCTCTTTGCGAGTGGGCTCTTTCACCAGTTGCTTAAGGGACACTCCCTTGTAATGAATTTAAAATGTGCCCACTTCTCTGCTTGATGGTCACTGGATCCTAGGTTCTCACCCACACTTACTTCTGAGTCACCATTTGTAAGTACCAAATCTAAGATGACCTCTTTGCGAGTGGGCTCCATCACCAGTTGCTTAAGGGACACTCCCTGTAATGAATTTAAAATGTGCCCACTTCTAGTGGAGCTTGTTGAAGACTTATCCCAGTTTACATTAGGTAGATCAAAATCTTCCATGATTATTACCTCCCCTTTTAATGACATTTTAGCAATGTCTTGCAATGTCTTGGGTTTCTATGGTTACCCAAAGTGCCTCAGTTTTTTCTCCAATACACCCTATTAAAGTAGATACACTATCGGACGTAGCTCTGGATCTGGGCCATCTGGGTGTATATAGTGAGGCAGACATGGGCAGCAGGCTGCCCATTGAGTCCCAACCTCACTGCCAACTCGGTGCTTCTGTGCTGACATTGAATAAGGACAATACAACACAATATTATAGCCGTAATAGATTTAGTTCAGAATCAGATAGGAAAATACTGCTCATTAGCAGTTCTCACTGCAGTGCATCTTTATCTAGCAGTTGCCTTGCTTTGCAGAAGCTGTGATGTACATTATGCAGTGTCTCATAGGGATAGACATAAACAGAAAAGGGAGAACAGAAAATAGTAAAGCTTGCTGTGATAGTGGGGGAGTGGTAAGAAAAAAAAAGCATGTGTGGGCTTTTTAATCAGCATGTAAAGGTCATTTGTGGAAGTGTGATAGTCATGTAAGCAAGTCTAAAAGGCATGAGGATGTCTGAGGGACATATAGGCATGACTAAGAGTCATATGTGGACAAGTGGGAAGGTCTGATGAACATTCATTTGTCATGAGGAAGTCTGTGAGGGAATTTTAGAATAAACCTTGAACCAACTGCTTTGGGTGTGTTTTGTGGTAAGTGGTGTTTTGAGGGTATGTGGAGCTATTTTGGGACACCTGGGATCTCTAAGTGGCATAAGGTAATATTTTGGAATAATGGAGAGGCATTTTGCAATGTGTTATTTGGCTATGTTAAGGTAGTTTTTATGGACATTTTTTTCATTCTTAAAGTGTATCCCTAGAAAAACACCCAGTTGTCCATCATAGCTTCAGGTAATAAATGCTATTAGCACAGCAAATAAATGTGTTCAGTTGAGTTGACCAAAAAGACAAACATACATTACCATTTAGAGGTGGTTAGAGCTGATAAAATACGTCCCTGCTTCACATATGGGTAATCAGCATATTATAAATCTTAGAGGTTTTATATAGCTGATTTACAGTTAGTTGTCACACTTGTTCTAACACCTAAACCCTTCCTTATTAGCTTTGAAATGATGGAATGGACATTTATTATGTAGGTGTGCTGTAAAAGCTGCTAATTTTGGATTTTTTTTAAAGGTTTTTAAGAGAATGGACAAAAATGTAGCAATTCTATAATTTGAAATATCGTTTATTTTATTACTGTTGTGTGATGACGAATTTGACCAGGTGAGAAAATACTCTAGTAATGAGCAAATTAGCTGAGCCATGAGACTGAGGCATCGAACTTTGACAGCAACTCCCATGGCAGTTCAGTTTGGATGCTATTAGTTCCATCTCAACCTCCTTTTCACATACTGGGGTTAATGAATATTTGTGATGACATTTATTATAGGACAAATGTTGAACAAGTGTGGTCATGCAGAGCAACTGAATTCTGGTCATCGTTGTGATTTATTAATAAGAAACAGCATATCATGTAATAATATCATGCAAGGCACAAGAAATGGCAGTTTTGTAGCGTCATTTTATTGATACCAAAGGGTTCCTGATAAATAATCATTAGTAAATTGAATAAAACTCTAGGTTGAAAACAGTATATTTTTTTATTTCATTGTGACAGAAAAGAATAACCCCCTTCTGCTTGCTCTCTAATATATACTGGGGAATAGATTCATTTATAGATTAATTACATTATATAAAAGAAACAAAACCCAAAATCAGCTTTACAGTGCAGATATAATTCACACCATGTAACATAATCATAGCTGCACAATGAAAACATGGAACAAAGCCACAGAATCTCCCCGATAGAAAAGAAGATAAATTCTTTCTCTTATGAGATGCAATGCTATTCCTCAACCACCCAATCTGTGTGTTACTAGTTTCAATTCATTTTAAAACAATTATTTTAAATGTAAAAGTATAATTGCTTTGGTTCTATTCTTGCATGGCTGTGTTATGGTTATAATGACACTTCAGAATAAGAAGATAACCTTTCCTGTCTATTGTATGGACAGTTATTAGAAAAATGTATATATATAGCTATATACTTCATGTAGTAACATTCACCCTTAGAATTGACATAAGTTGATATAAATTTGCCTCTATACTTTGTGACCTTATTAACTATTTCTGTTCAAGCTCTGTAATCTTAATATCACCCTTGCTCCAAGGTCTGGTCATTTTTAATTAACTACATTGTAATAAGATGTGTAGGCCATTTTAGGGGTCACTGGAAACCCATATTTTATTTTATGTAAAGGAGTCCGTCTGCTTCACCCAAACAGCATGTACTAAATGAGAGTACACTGCACCATTAACTCTATTTTGTTGCGTGGAGAATCCTAACGAGCAATATGAAATGTTCTGTTTCTTGAACAACAGATGGCTGAGGATTCTTCTGGGATCTAAGGCAGGAAAAGATTCTCTCCCCACAGCATACAATGGTTTACTGAACTCTAGGTTAATGCCCTAAGTTCCTTATTAGATCAGTTAAGCTTAGCGCTTTACAGTTGTGCTGTAAATTTTCTGTAGGGATGTTACTTATAATTATTTCTGGTTCTAAAGGCCAAAAAATATGGTGGTCTCCTTTATAGCTTGTCACTATTGTTGCAAAAAACACCATGTGTATATTGATTGAAAGAATATATCAATTGATGTCAAGCAATTAAAATTAGCATATTTTATTACAAATTTTTAGGTTTTATTCAATTTCAAGAAAAAGCTAACCAGTGGATCATACCCTAAGGAAAGTACTAAATAGATTTGAACCTTTTAGTGGTTTATTCCAACATTTTTGTTGTAGGGTGTTAGAATACATTCTAGTGAGTAGGCTGGGGCACCAGAATCTTCCTTAACATTCAGGAACAGCAGGCGACTACACAGTTATGGGATGCTCACTACCAGGAAATGCCAAGCACCTCTGTATTTTGGTGGATACTTGTTATTAATGGGTACTTCATTCACTAAACAAATAATAAATAAAAAAAATCTAAGACTCATACTAAAGTCCTGTAATAAATGTTATATATTTTGATCTCTACACAAACAGTTAAAGTGTTTACTACAAGTAAAAAAAAACCATTTACCTCAGTTTATGAAGAAAGTGTTAACTCTCCTATGTCAGGTAGCAAACACCCACCATTCTCAGAATAAACTAACAATTTTATACCTTTGTTATATAAAGGCATTGTCATTCCCTCCATTTTTCTAATCATACTTATCTACAGGCTTTGCGTGTCTCTCAGCTCCTGACTCACAGCAGCATAGAGACAGTTTAATAGGGTTGCCGACCTGCATCCCAATTGAGTTCTCCTGCTTCATTCTAGTGTGTATATGTGATAGCACATTACAATAGTTATCATCCATATAACGTGCTATCGCAGAGCACATAACAATGAACTGTGGACACACAAATTCAATAACAATGGAGAAATCATTTGACAAATTGTTAGTATAGGTCCCAGAACCTGTTGTATCACACACAATACGTAATTAAAAATAGAATCTGAGGTTAAATGCTCATGGACCAGATGTTACAAATGAACACAGGGCGTATGAATTTACATTACCTGATTATATTCAAGCAAAATCTACAGCAGCTATAAGATTCCTCCATGAATTTTTGGCCCCCCCACACCTGCAATGTACTGAATTACATTAACAAATCATTTCTTCCACACAACGGACTGGATCCAGACACAGCTGCACTCATAGCTGGATCCCTTGCTCTAATGGAAATCCGCCACCTGACCCTACCTTCAGTGACATAAGGGCGCATCAGAAGTCTGGATAGTAGAGAGGGCCTTTGCATGCTTTCATTGTACTATTTCTATACATCCCCCTCCCACTTGCGTAATGAATCCCCATCAGAAAGTCTGCCTTGTGTCTATGCACACAAAGGGGTCTATTTACTTAACTGTTCGTTTCCCTGTGAATGAAGCTGTATCAGTCTCGGTTATCATCACTGCCTGGCAGCTTCGTTCACAGTCTTTACAACTACTTACCCCTCCTGCGATGACCTGCGGGGTCATCACAAGACTTATTATTCATACGAAGTATATCATGTGCAGAGACTCCATTGCAGGATTTTGAAATTTGCACATGCAGATTTTTCTTTTTTCACTTTCCTTGCATCTATATGTATTCCAGCGGTCTCCCCATACATACCCCCCTCTAAATAACCACTATTAGGGGGAGGAAAAGAGGGGTGTATGGGGACTTACCTCTAACGCCAGCCTGAGCGTTTTGTAAATATCAAAAGATAATTTGTATGCGATAGTGACGGTTTTCGCTTTAAAACTAGAACTATCGCATGAAAATGATCTTTGTAAATAGACCCCAAAATGCGTTTGTATTCCAATATGAAAATGAGTCTGGATCCAATCTAGCTGATCCGATAAGCATAACTTTTTTTTGCTTTTTAAATAATGTTGCAGTGCTCCTCACAGGTACCGAAAATATATGTGGGTCATGGGTCTGACCCTGACTTCTGTGTACTTCAGTCCCTTCACTACTTATGTGAATGTTCATGTATTTGAGAAGAAAAAAATGAGGTAAATATGACTGTGGAAAGTTTGTGGGAGATAACAAAAAGAGTACATAGCAATGTCTGGATAATGTAGGACAGTCTTGTAATTCTCCCTGAATCTTTTTTTTTCTTTCAAAACAAAAGATAGTGATAAAGGACTGGATCCAGACTTAAAAATATTCCGTATGTTATTCTCCATTGTGGTTGCTGTGAATTCCGCACACAGGAGTGTGGGCACTCCCCCAGAATTATTGCATGCAGAATTGATTTAATGTGCCTAGGACCCTGTCTTAAATATTCTACATGGAATAGTAAATTGTATGTAAGGGCTTAGCCAAGGCAACCCAGCAAGCTTACTTCTTCTGCATGGTGAGACTAAATTCTGCACAGAACACAGCATCAGGTGGCTGCGCTCCAATGCGGAATGCTTAGTATTGCACATGCACATAGCGTATGTAAGTCAGCTGATTTTCTTAAGTCTGGATCCACCCCAAAGATTTTCTTGATAAGGTATCTCATACCCAGTCTGAGGAGAGGAAAACCTATGGATGATAATGGTAGGTACAGACAGCCCAAAACATATCTATAAAACTGCACATAGTAGCAAGGTGTCCTGGCTTCTGAGAATGAAGGCAAGGAACACAAGCTGAACAGTTAAAGTCTATGCAGCTCAACCAGTAGAACAAATTTCTGTGGTGCCACAGGAACGTATCCAGATTCTGCCCTTTTCTGTACAGCCCCCATTAAGCACATGCACAGACTTGGCAACCCTATCGTTAATACAGGGATAAAGAAACTATGTTGCAAATTACTTATTGCTATCAATATATTTTGAGTCAGGCTGCATTGCTGGGCTTAGTAATAATCAAAATACATTTTTTTTCTAAATAACAAATACCCATTGGTGGCTATATAGGTTTGTTTGTGAAGCTCAGAACTCTGTTCCACTTCGCATTTACAAGCAAGTTTTTCTGTCATTTGTAAGTAAATTGTTCTGTAGCAAATTATCATTCAAAACACATTTCTAATTGAGTAAATCATAATACTTCCTAAATCATTTTAAAATTTGAGGTCTCATTGCTGCAATACATAAAAATAAAATACTGGTTTAGAAACCAAATGTGGTCCACTCTTTTTATATGCTTCACAGTTTACAGGGCGTATTCACAGATCCGTTAGTTAAAGGTACGCAATTATACGCACGTACGTTGCAAGCCACCACTCATGACACTCCCCTCACACGGACAGGTTTTCGTTGACTTCTGCCTCCATAGAGCACCCTTATCTCTATGTGTGCATTTATGTGCATATAATACTTACGTACGTGCGTATGTAGCTAACTGCGCCATTTAAATGCCTCCCCCCACCCACTTTTACGTAACTTTGTCCATACGGATTTCAACTACGCCTCTCCGTATGTATGTCCCCAAGTGCGATTCACACATACGTGCCTAATGGACTTCTGTGCGTAAATTCAACGTAAATAAAGTTACTACGCATGTACAGTTACTCCGATCCTAAAAATACGCATGGATATCCGCGCAAAAATGGTTCTGTGAATACATCATTATGTTACACATCAATGTCCATAGTTCACATATTTATGTCACAATGAAGGATCCATTCACCTGATTATGGCTTAAGCTTAAGAGTACCAGGAACTTCTCTGCATATTATACACTGTAGCTCCTGGTTCCATAACTGTGCCACTAACTAAAGATTTATTATAAGGTATGAATCATAAAATATAGTTTAACCAGTTTAAGGAAAGTAAATTACATTTAATATTTCCAATAAATGTATTACAATAGTATCAATACATCCCAAAAACTATGTGTTTGTGTTGGAAAATGTAATGTAGGCCGGCCTGTAGGATATTTTTTTGTGTTAGTGGTTACAATGTGAACACTTGGATGTCCAGGTAATGCAGCATTGAATTTGATGACCTATGCTACGGTTGCCGACTTTTGCAAATGAATATCATGGAGAATTCAACAGCACTATCATGGTGCTGTCCCAAAGTGTTTGTCCTGTACCACCAAAGGGATGTATCCTATGAATAACTCCACCTATGGATGTGCCAGGAAAACTATTTCTCAATACAAATGGCACTATTTATTGATTGTTAAAGTGCCAGGGAATAAATACAGTACTTACAGTGCTTATTGAGAAGGCTGTGAATAGGAGATTTGCTTACTTTTTTATCTTTATAGAAAATAAAAAATAGGTGAAACTGCAGATGATTAACAAGAGACCGAAGTGTATTTTTCATTTCACATATGTGAAAACATACGAGGAAAGGTAGGCTAGTCTGAAGTGTGTTTTAAGTGAGCATTTGAAGGATTGGAAGGTGCTGTATTGCCTGAGGTTGTGGAAGGATGTTCCAATGCAGAGGGGTGGTCCGTGAGAAGTCCTGGATGCGGGAGTGAGAGGTTGTTATCAAGTAACCAGCAGAGCGGAGGGACGGGGAGGGAGTATGGATGGAAATAAGAGAGGAGAGGTAGGAAGCAGTGGAGGAGGAGAGAGTCTTGTAAGTTGTGGTGAGGGTCTTGAAAAGAATTCTTAAAGGGAAAGGAAGCCAGTGTAGAGATTAAAAGAGAGTGGAGGTGGAGGCAGTGCATTGGGAGAGGAAGATGAGTCTGGCTGCAGCATTTAGTATGGATTGTAGGGGCGCGAGATGGACCAGAGGGACGAGAGGAGAATGATAAAGTAGTCCAGACGGGAGATAATGAATGAGTGTTTTTGTGGCATCTGTGGTTAAGAAGGGTCTGATGTGAGCTATGTTGCAGAGATGAAAGCGGCAGGACAGTGAGAGGGCACCGATATGAGAGGTGAAGGGGAGAGAGGAGTCCAGAATGATGCCCAGGCAGCAGGCTTGGGTGGAGGAGGAAATGGTGGAGTCACCAATAGTTATTGAGATAGTAGGAATAGATGGGATACATGAAGGAGGGAAGACTACAATTTCAGTTTTGTCCATGTTGAGCTTGAGAAAATGCTTGGACATCCATGAGGAGATGGTGGAGAGGCAGTCTGACACTTTTGACAAGTTCAGGAGAAAGGTCAGGGGAGGAGAGATAAATTTGATAATGAAAGCCAAAGGAGCTGATGAGAAAAACCAAAGTACAGCGCTTATAATTAATATAAAAACATTTGTTGGCTTAAATAATCTGCATAGAAGAACGGCAATAGAATAAATATCACATTTATTTCGAAAATAATAAAATTTGTATATAAATAAACAATCTGAAATAGACACAATATGACTGAGGCTTTAAGATCCAAGTAGAATAGTAGTACTACCAAATCACGTATTTATGTCCTATTATCAGGTGAAGTACACAGTGGGTTATATTAATAAACTGTCTATTTGTATGATCCTTAGCGATGGACAAAAGGTCTTGGCCACCCGGGGAAAGCGTAATAACTGTGGTTAACTTGCGCAGTTAATTCTAATTTCAGAAAGGGAGTGTTCAAATAGATTTAAATTTGATAAAAGCAACAAAGATATGACCGTGAATAATGGAAAGAATTTACCAATGTAGTCGTTTCCCTCCACTGACCGATGTGAAACTGTTCTCAAGCTCCCTCCGGTTCCAGTTTACAGGGGTATGACGATTCGGGTCAGCGTCCTATTCAAACCACTCCTGTAATTTCAGTTTTTAACCTTTGCAATATAGTTCCTCCCGTTCTGATTAGAGGTAATAGGAGTCAGGAAATAGCAGCACTAGGCGCAGATGAAAAATGCTCTCCTACTTCCAGGTGCCAAATCAATATAGCACTGTTTGAACCACTGTGGATCCCACCAGCACAATTAGGCTACAAGGATCCAATGCCTTTGGTCCCACTGACGCGTTTCATCCCGCAACTGGGGACTTTTTCAAAGCGTAGATGCAGTGTCTCGGGCAGCACCAACATTTATAGTACTTACACAGGTGTTCCCAAATTTTATCTTAAGTTCTTAAAGGTACAGTTTTTCATTTATTTATTTCAGTGGTGCCCCACCATTTTTATCTTATGCCATTCTCCATAGCAAGCTAAATTTTAATATTCACAGATTATACACATTTAATGCGTTCCCAAATATCTAAGTATAAATAGGTAAAAAAAAATGCATAATAGCACAAAACATTTTTTTTTTTGTAGTTAATAATATTTTTTATATATACAGTTAATCGAAACAGATATGATCTTATTCTCATTGCTCCAATAATATATTAGTAAATATAATAGTATCCATTTATTAAATATTTCAAATTATCCTCATTGCCTTATTGTCTTAATACTTTTAGTTAATAAATAATATGAACCATAAAATTAAGGAGCTGATGAGGTCACCCAGAGAGGAAATGTAGATCGAGAACAGAAGGGGACCAAGTACTCCCTGGGGAACACCAACGGAAAGAGGAGTGGTAGGGGAGCAAAAGATAGCGGTTGAGACAGAGAAGGAGTGGTCCAAGAGATAGGAGAAGAACCAGGAGTGGACAGTGCCAGAGAGGCCAAGGAAGTGAAGGGTGATCAACAGTGTCAAAGACTGCCGATAGATCCAGGATTATGAGAAGGGAGAAGTGGCTTTTAGATTTGGCAGGGCAGTTTCACTGGAGTGGAGAGGGCAGAACCCAGATTGTAGAGGGTCCAGGATACATTTGTTAGCAAGGTAGCCGATATGACACTTGTAAACAAGCCGTTGAAGCAGCTTGGAGGTGTAGGGGAGAAGGGAAATGGGTCGGTAGTTGGAGTGTAAAGTGCCATCAATGTTAGGTTTTTTAAAGAATGGGGGAGACAAGAGCGTGTTTAAAGGGGGAGGAGAAGAAGCCAGAGGAGAGGGATAAGTTGAAGAGATGGGCAAGATGAGAGAAAGTGGAGAGAGGGAGAGACCGGAGGAGATTTGAGGAGATGGGATTAAGTGGGCACGTTGATTGAGGAGATGACAAAAGAAGTGAGTGGATTTCTTCAGCTGAGATAGGGATGAAGGTAGACATTGGTGGGTGGCTAGGGAGGAAATGAGAGGGTGGAGATGGAGGGAGAGGAGAGGTGATGGTAGAGGAGATGAAGTCAATCTTGGAATTGAAGAAAGTGGCAAAGTCAGAAATGGAGAAGAGGAGGAGGGGGTGAGGGAGAGAAGAGAGTTGAAGGTGGCAAAGGCAGCGGAATTTAGATGAGTATGAACTTGAAGTGGAGAAAGTCTGCAAGGGAACGGGACTTATTTCAGAGCTCCGCAGTACGGAAGCATTTCTTAAGCAACAGTTCCCAGTGGAACTTAAGGTTTGGTAAATACTCAGAGTTAAAGGACACAACACAAGACAATTCTTAATCAACTATAGTATTTAATAAAGAATTAAGCAAAATACATGAATAATACTTAGCTTCAGCTGAAAGTTATTGCTTGATAATGATCAACAGGTTTCCAGGGGCCCCTATCTCGATTGTTGTCGAGCTGGAAAAGGTCAGCGGGTAAATCTGTGCTTACTCAGGTCAGTTACATACAATGCCTGGGTCACTTCTGCATTCAGTCAGGTCAGTAACGTTCAAAGCCTGAGTCACTTCTGCACTCAAGGCAGGTCAGTTACGTACAAAGCCCAGATCACAGGACACAGAAACCAAGTGAGCGGGAAGTGTGAGTGTTGGGGGTGTTGGGGGTTGGTGTGGCGTAGGAAGACAGAGGAGGGAGGGCAGGCAGCATCAAGAGCGAAGGAGAGGGTATTACTGTAGAGAGATATGGCTAGGTTAAGACAGGACATGGTGGAAACAGGTACGAGGAGGGGATCAAGAGGTGAAAGCTGCAACGTCAAGGGAATTGAGGTTCTGTCGGGAAAGAATACGTTTAGGTGATGGGGAAGAGAGGGAGAAGGAAATAAGTTGATGATCAAAGAGGGGGAAGGGAGAGATGAAGAAGTCGGACAGGGAGCATGAGCTTGAGAAAACGAGGTCAAGGGACTGGCCCAGGTTGTGGGTGGGTGCAGAAGTCCAGTGTTATAGGCCGAGGGAGGAGAGGAAAATAAGTTTGGTAGTGCTAGGAGTCTGAGGGATTGTCAAAGGGGATGTTGAAGTCACCTAGGATAAGGGAGAGGAGGTCAGAAGACAAAAAGTGGGGGAGCCAGGCTCCAAATTTATCAATAGATTTGGAGGTGGGGCCAAGGGGGGCAGTAGATAACAGCAATGCTGAGATGGATGGGGTGGTAGAGGCAGATGCAGTGGACCTCAAAGGAGGAGAAAAAGAGAGAGGAGGATGCCCACACCACCACCAGTGCATTCGCCACGCCTATGGGTGTTGGAGAACAAGAGACCGCCATAGGAGAGGGCAGCAGGGAAAGGAGTGTCAGAGAGCCAGGTTTCAGAAATAGCAAGGAGTTTGCAAGAGTTGGAGATGAAGAGGTCATGGGTGGCAGGGAGCTTGTTACAAATAGATCTAGCATTCCACAGAGTGCAAGAGAACGGGAGAGAGGTGATGTGGATTAGATTGGAGGGGTTGCAGGAGCAAGGTGGGGGGAACATGGACGGGGTGTGAGAGTCGGTATGGGAAGGGAAGAATGATGGAGGAATGGGAGAGGGTAGGTGGTGATTAGGAAGATTTGGGAGGTAGAAGGTGTGAGAAAGGAGGGAGGGGGATGGAGTGACCAGGGTCATAAGTGTAATAAGGAGGCAAATAGAAGTGCTAAAGGCAAGAATAACTGGAGAGAGGTTAGAAGAAATGAAACACATGTGAGCACAATAATAAACAGCATGAATATCAAGTAAAAACAACTGGGCAGAGAAATGAAGTAGTGCAAGGTTATTAGAAGTCTCAAGCAGTTACCAGAAGCAGCATCAGAGTGGTTGCATCTTGCAATGTGCAGGTCAGGCTTCCCAGAAGGACTGTCCATGGAAAGCAGATGTTTCAGGAGAAAAAAAGAATACTTCAATGTTGATGAAAAAAGAGGTCCCTAGATGTAGCGATGGTGATATTCTGTTTCCCCTCTGTTTTCCTCCCGTTTAACTCTGGTGTTATTCTAATAAAATTTAAAATTATTCACTTTAAATATATTCGCTAAAGCAGCCACACTTCCTAGCAGCCTACCCTAAACTAATAAATAGGAATACTGACATGTGTAGACCCTGATGGCTAACAAGCTATTTCTAACTGAATCAGCATCATGTAGATTGCCAAACACTTCAGGGAGTGAGAGAGATCACTCACTCTTCATGGAGTCTTCCTGATATTCAGGGAGAGTTGGCTAGTATGATTTATGCTAATATTTTGATACCTTTCCAGTAGCATCCAGTAGCAAGTTGGAAATCTGGTTACGGCCCTGTTTTAAGAGTTTGTATATAAAAGGGCTTTTTTTTAACCATAAAAAAACTATAGTTTTGTACTAAACTAGTCTTAACAGAAAGAAAGGACAAATATCTCTCAGAAGCCTTTTGAGTTTCTAAAATGAACAATGGGTCCAGAACTCCGCTTGCAATACGTTTACTCGCGTAGCGTATTTACGCGTGCGTACCTTCTATACACTCCCCTTGGCACACCTTGAATGTACGTATTTTGTCCGAGATCCGCTTTTCAAACCCTACCTTAACTTTTGCCCACGTAACCGATGCCATCTGCTCACGTACGTATGTGCAACACGTATTTACGAAGCTGAGCACGCCCGTACTGTACACTTTAAATACAAACCCCCGCCTACATAGCGTATTTCAGACGTTATTTTAGACTCACGTAAAATTGGCACGCCCATACGTAAGGATTTACGTGACACGTATGTGAATGGCCCATACGTTCACATATTTACGGTACGTTACGGAGCGTATTTTCTATGGTGCGCATGTACAGTACTTACCAAAACGCGATTTTACGTCTCCGCCACGCGGAAATTCTCTCACAAGCATTGTTCTGGATCTGGCCCAATGTGTTTAGATGAAACATAACTGTAGTTTGAGCTTGGAGAAAGTTTATATAATTTCCACAGAATCCTGGTAAGATCTATATTATTCCCAGTTAACTCCCAATTATTACACAATACAAAGAAAGAAACCATTTCCCTAATGCAGCTGCTATTTCTCCTGAAAAAACCATGGTCCACATGACAAAACTCTGTTATATTTATTTACTGGCTTGTGCCTTAGCCAGAATTTAAATGTATTGCTTAATTCTTCTGCACAGTTGTCTTACAACATGTGGTGAATGATAGCCTATCCGTTATAATGGATATTTTTTTGGGTTAATGTTGCGTTCACTATCCTTGCAACTGATTGTAAAAAAAATATGTGCTGTTGATTCTTGTATATATGTCTTGAAAACAGATGTGATGTGTAATAAGAAAGATCTAATCTAAGAAATTTTCCTCTCAGATATACAATCACATAAAATAGCTGTTTATTAACATTTGATTGGGTTGCTTATGTCATTAAAGTAAATTTTTATTCTGTGGTAAAAAAAAAATTGTAGAGGATAGTGTGTTTTTAGCTTTGTGGAAACAGATCAGTGATTGCCCTTTCTTGTTTTAGCATATCTCTGTGCACAAAGGGATGCCTATCAAAAATAATTTTAGTGTGGAAGAACTTGACTGTCCTGCTCCAAGCCATCATTCCAAAGGCCTTCAACATCAAAGCCATCATTTTTAAGACTTTTGGAATACAATAGAATTCCAGATCTGAGACAAACCTTATCATTCTACTTCAGTTGCCAACCTCACTAATATCTAATGTTGACAAATAATCATAATTGCTTTTATTAAATTTTACTTAACATTATTTTAGTTAAAATTAATTCATTTTAAGTTAATAAAAATTTCAGATGTGGAAGATAAAAACTCAAGTATTAAAATGTTAGTCTATTTTTTACTTTTTTTGTATAATTAGAATGACTTTACTTTGGGTAGAACCATTGTTCTTGCACTTTTTTGTGCACTAAGCAATACAGAATACAGGCATCTGCACTCCCCCCATATCTTGGAAATGCCTACCCATTAGCCACCATCTAAAAGACTGCATATACGCAATCTACATATCGAAACGATACGCAGATTACGTACAATAGCTACTACGCATGCGCAGTAGCTATTGTTCATTGAATTACGTCCGTCTATGGAAGATGGACGTAGTTCTGGATCTACACCATGTTGTTTTAATTTGTACCTGGTTCTCTAATCTATTCTTTCTAGTTTTGCCACTCCACTTCATTGTTTCTTACTTTGCTAGGGTTCTGTTATATGTAGACATTTTTCAGAACTGCCCCTAGGGGCAGCTGTGGGGCTCACTTATCTCATTAATCACCAGCACCTTAGCAACCTGGTGAAATAGGACTACCCTGGCTGATTAATGGTGCTGTTGTTTTGTCCTTCCCTGCCACATGTGTTTATTCTAGTCTTGCTTGTTACTTTGATATGCCTATGTGAACCAGCTGTTCTGCATATCTGTTATCCTCTAGTCTCTGTATGTAATTATGAACGTTTGTATCTTTACTTTTGTGCTCCAACCTTTTTGAGTGTTTTCTGTTATTTTGGTTCCTGTTTGTGTCTGTACTGTGTAGTGTTTATAATCTGTAATCTATCTAGTATTGTTCTCTGTTTTGCTATTGTTATTTTTGTTGTTGGTCTCAGTTCACAATTCTCCATTTACCTGTATTTATCTTGTGTGTTTGTGTGTACATTAATAAACACATTTGGTCTGGTTATTAAAGTTTAACTACACCTGGGGCTGCCTTCCAGGGGTGACTTGTTGGGTGCCTGCTGTACAAGCCTACCCCCACCATCAGGGGCTTTTATAAAGACCAGTTACATTCCATGCCCTTGGAGCAGTTCAGTAACATATTGACCAGCCAAAACAGATTGGAGCAAGCTGCAAAGCATTCAAGTCATATGTCTGCTTTTCAGTATTCTAGTCCTTTGATTGAGTCTTGTCTGTCGCTCACTGAAATGGCAGAATTTTTTTTCTTATATTAAGACTGTGGACATTTTGCAATTGTATTCCTAAATTACACACCTCTGTCTGGGATGCCAAACTTGTTGAGATAGATCTCACCCCCACCTCAACTTTGTTTTCTGAACCCTGCCCAGTTATTTCATCATTCCCAGGGGAGTAAAGCCGGTGATCACTGACTATTAAACCAACTGGAACCACTTTTTTGTGGTATTCCAACACACTAGCTACACTGACAAAACTATCTTATACACAGTGATTTACTACAGCCTAAATAGTAATTTCAGAGCAATGAATATGGTGGTCTTTAGGACCTTCATAGTTAGGTTTTGTTTTGCAATGTGCCAAATGTTTATTTATTTATTTATTATGTTATAATATATTTTAGTTCCCATGGTATGCAGTATTAAATCACTGTGTATAAGATGGTTTTGTCAGTGTAGTTAGTGTTGTATATATTGACTGGTGTGTTGGCCAATTAAAACGGCGGGGAGCAACATTAATGACCGGCAATGAACTTCTTATGTCACCACTTTGAGAAAGAGGATTGCTTCCTCGAAACGTGTCGGGGTGACTACTGTTTGGACGAGACGGGAACCAGACTGCTACCTTCCAGGAGTGCTCTTACGGACTCTGAGACTGTTTCCATCTGCGCTACCCGGGATGCATTCATCCAGCTTCAAATTTCCCACGGTGTCAGCTGGCACCTAATTATTGATATTGATCACATAAACCTTTTTTTGCGTTACTCAATTTTCGCCTGCCAATTTTTAATTAGTATTTTATAAAAGTTACTTTTTATCCATTGGTGTGCAGCATATAGGTAGCGCTTTTTCTGCTTTTTGTAATTTTGGACAGTTTTACAGATTTCTGTGTGGTATTTACCTCTTCCTTTTTCCTAATCTTTTTACAGTCTGGTTTTATCTAGATTCATTGAGGGTGTAGGACCCTCTTGATTAGTTTGGTTGCTGCTTTTAGTTGCTAGTATTTCTAGCGCGGTGTATACTATTTACAATTTATTTATGTTTTGACTTTTATAGCATTGTTAAGTTGATGTCTAAACTACATTTTATTCTGATAAATCAATAAACTTTTATATGGCTATGTTCTCAGAGTTTATTAATAGTGGAACAAAATTACTATATGTACAGATATGTGTCTCGTTAATTATATCTAAGCTTAGGACTGGATCACATGTGAAGTATGCACTTTGCTCATTACTCCACAGTAGCGGCTGCAATGTTATGACAGTGCAATGCTATATGTTGTGCATGGAAAGGCAGCTTACTCCCCTAAAGCGGGTCTGGGGCTCCGATATGAATGGCTGATTTCGATTGCATATGCCTCGATGAGGTATTGCAATCGATCCACGGAGCATCAAAAGCTCTGTGCTCTGACATGGTAAGTAAAAATAGTCCCAACTCCTTTCCCTAATTCTAACCCTAACCATCCCCTCTCACTACCCTAACCCTCCTTTCCTGGCAGCCTGACCCTAACCCACCATCTCCCACAGCCTGATCAAGTATATGGGTGGGGCTCCGGTCTGAAATCAGCCGTTTCCTCCCAGCTAGTTGCGACCCTAGCCCTCCCTGCCCCACACAGATAGTTTACTCACCTGTCCCTTGGTCCGGCGATATCAGCGGCGGAGGTGCGGTGGAGGGATATCGCCATTTCCGAAGGTGAATGGGTGAAGTATGCTGAACGGCATACTCACCCATTCTAAAGAAAAAATAGAAACTCTGCTTTATTTGAAATAAGGACATCCGAAAAAGAACTTTCGGATGTCCCAATTTCGGAAAGCAGAGTATCTAATCGGGGTGTGACAATACCCTAAAGCCGGCCATACACTAGAGCAATTATCAGCCCGATCCCCCAATTATCTGATGAATGGGCAAATAATCGCTGTAGTTAGTGGCCAGGATCGCCAGGAAACACCAGGATCACCAGGAAACACTATGGTACAATTGTTTGGTCTTTGAACATGTTTGATTAATATCGGGAGCAAACTCCCAATATTTTAAGGGCGCCAATCAGCTATCTGAAAAGCTCCCTATTCTTAAAAGCTGCTGCTGTATATCTATGTACTATGCTGCTCTGACAGCTGTGAAGGTATACTTTAAAGCTCTCAGAGCAGCATAGTACATAGACATGCAGCAGCGGCTATTGCAGGGAGTAGTACAGACAGGGATCAACTGAAGCCGCGCTGTGTGAAGTGTGGCTTCGGCTGATCCCTGTCTGTACTACTCCCTGCAATAACCGCTGCT
>WWET01001772.1:299952-310319 GCA_011038615.1 Limnodynastes dumerilii | reverse complement strand
TATTAGACAATATTTTAGACAATTATTTGTGCATGTATTATATATAACACATACACTCTGTATGAAACTATTTTACTCTGGCTTTTATATTAGAAAAAATTGTGTTAAGTTCTAAGCTATGCAAATACAGTAGTAAAAAAAGTTACAGCATGCAGACTTCATAAAAAATGACACAAAGAAATAGAATTGTATCTGTCTGAATTATTATATGTTGCTTTTCGGAAGACTAATACAGTTGAGTTCTGGTTATGTCTGGTTTTCATGCAAAACTAGTTTGTTGACTGAGCTGTCCCGTGGCCTTTGTTTGCTTTTATTTTATCCCTGATTGTTTATCTTATGTCTGTGTTTATCTACTAGCTTGTCCCTCTGTCACTTTGTTTTGTCCTGTCCACCAGGACCTTTGTTTCTCTTAAAAGTCAGTCATTGTACATCGAGATGTCTGTCTGTGACTGCACCCATCTGCTTGGAACTAATCCCCAGAGGGGTTGATGAATTATGTTTCCTAGCCTTTCCTTGTATTTGTGTTTATAAGTCTATGCTGTACTAAGTTTCTTGTCCTAACTAAGCTTTAGCTTGTTCTTCTATGAGGCCAATGTACCTGATATGGCTCTCCCCCACGTTTACTTTTATCTCTAGAGCTTATCAGTTTGGTAAGAGCATGTGCTGTCATTCTCAGATAGTGAAGGGTAGACAAAGACATATGTACAGGACAAAGAGATGTACTGAAACATTCAGACACAGCACAAATTGGGTGAGATACAGATACAAAGGGCAAAGAGAGCAGCAAGCAGCAGGGCAAAACAGCCACATAGACAGGCATAAGCCTAGGATGAGACAGATTTTTAGACAATGATACAACTAACCATATAAATAGACTGAACAGGCAGAGAATACAGACATGTGACCGCTGTGAATTTCACCAGGACTGCACATTTTATTGTTACCAGAAAGAAAATTCTAAAGCTATAGATAGGTATGATATTAGGCAGAAATTAATTTTATTACATATATAACATATTATTTAGACACATACACATTTAACTATAAAACAGCTTTTAAAAGAAATAATTCATACTATAAAAGATTTCTTTGACAACCATAAAATGAATAGTATTTTGTGCACTTTTTCTTACAATTTATTCTTAGACAAGTTTAAGAATAATAATTCTTAACCTACAAGTTACTAATATTATTTTACTGTGACAATGTTAAGTAGTGTGTTGCATTAAGCTGTA
This sequence comes from Limnodynastes dumerilii, assembly GCA_011038615.1. Classification (NCBI taxonomy): domain Eukaryota; kingdom Metazoa; phylum Chordata; class Amphibia; order Anura; family Limnodynastidae; genus Limnodynastes; species Limnodynastes dumerilii. The sequence goes on along the minus strand of WWET01001772.1, from coordinate 309,084 downwards.
ACTGTAGTGTGACCCGTGATTTGCACTGAGGTACAGAAAAGACAGGTGCAACTCTGAACCTCTAAACAGTTTTTTGATGCTATTTGCATAAATCACGACATTAAGCCCTGCACCTTGCGGAAACTATGGCTTTCCTCCAGGTTCTCCCGAGGGGAAGCTTTAAAAAGTCAGTAACCCTGCTCTATGGAATCAGGTCTAGTACCACTCTGCATATCATGCAGATACATACCCACTACCTATCTACAAAGTTATTATTTTTCTTTTTTATGTGAGGTTTATTTTTGTTAAAATAATTCTGCTACACAATAACCCCAGTACCATTGTCCCAGGCCTGGATCTGATGGGGCCTGCGTTACTCACCTTGCTCTGCAGGTGAATGTGCATGTAACAACTTCCATGTGCATCGGCCCGAGGTTACTGCTGGCCAGTGGCGTTCCGCCCCCTATGTGACGTCACCGATGACCCTGGTACTGAGCATGTGCAGTACCTATAGAGAGCTGACTTACGTACATAACATATGTAAGTCAGGGCTTTCGACTCAATGGCTCCCGGAGGGAGGCCATAGATGAATTCAGGGGGCGGACCTTAATGATGCAATTTAAGCCCCACCCCTTGATTAATGATCTCTTTTTATATTTAATATGGATGGGGCAGGGCTTGATGATGCAAATTGCATCATTAAGTCCCTCTCTGTCCCTAGCAACACTAGGATACTAGTGTTGCCAGGCAGGGGGGTAGGATATCGGGAGAACTTCAGGAGTCTCCTGGGCATTCTGGGAGAGTCGGCAACCTTGATGTCAGTTCTCTTTCTTAGTTCTAGATCTGGCCCTCTGTTTGCTAGACAGATCCCACAGCCTAAGTGTGCAGCACAATGGACCGGATCCAGACCTTCGCACACTTTCTGTATATGCGGGGTCTGACCGTCTGAGAGAGAGAGGGGAGTGCACGCCCTGTCACTCCCCTCTCTCGTGCAATCTTTATGCAATCTTAAAGAAATCATTCGGTGGTAGCCGGTAGCCCCCACCCACACTGTACATTTTGCATGCTTTCCTCCGCCCACTTTAGCGGGCAGAGGGAAAACACAGCCCATTTGTACGCAAATGGGTTGTAAGGAACAATAGTTCTGCATGAATGTTGCTACACTAGGGTTACTATCATAACACTAGTGTAACATGCACCCTCCAGTCAAATCAGGCCACTTATGCACCTTGCATGCGTAAGCAACCTGTCGGGCGCAGGTCTGGATCCGGCTCAATGATTCAGAATATCAGAAGGGACACTGCAAGCTGCGCTCCTATGCACAATATGCCTCATGTGCACAATAGGAAAACACACATTGGTCCCAACATATTGCCCACTGCAAACTGAGCAGTAGAAACACACATGCTATGACCTGGCCCATCTGATATGAATCAATGAATCGATTTTTTGCAAAAATTCTTAATGAAAGTCTGCCAATGGGAAATATAGGTATCGCGTATTGTAGTCTAGCACTAGACTGCAAATAGCTGTGATACATTTACTACACAGTCGGACTGTATGTTTCACCTTCATTATGACTTGCGTAGCACCGTTTCCCAGAAGCACTCGGCACCGAGCAGCCAGAGAGACATACACACATACATCATGTGACAGGCGCGTCTGCCCTCTCCTCACCCCCTCGCCCCCGCTCCTCCCCCTCCCAGTTACGTCACTGCTTCCTGAGCCCCAGAGCCCCGCAGACTAAGCCGACAGACAGCAGGAGGGAGGCGGCTCGTGTGCAGTAGTGACGTCACGGACCGTAGCCCGGGAGGGGGGAGAGGCTGCCTGACACGGAGCCAGAGCTGTAATGGCACCGGAGCAGGACCTGAATGGCTGAAGCTATCAAGGTACGACCGCCTGAATGCCGCTTCCAATGGACTTGCCCCTGAGTGTGAGAAATGGCAGGAGGTTGTAGCGGGACAGTATGTACCTTGTTGTGTCAGTCACTGGGACACCTGTCCAATGGTCAGCTGCAGGTAACTGCGCGGTTTCTGCCCATGGTATGGACATGCACAAGCCCCTTGTGCTAGATTTGGACCTTTATGGGACATGAATTGACAGGCAGCTACACCATAGGCATGTGACCCTATTCCAGAGAATGGTAGCTGTCACTGGTACATGGGGCACAGGAGCCCAGACTGATCTGTTATCAGTAATCTAGTGCGTCCAGGTGATGACAAGTAGAGGTTTTTGCATTTAGATATAAGCTCTAATAAGTCCCTGTAGGGGGGTAGTAGTAGTAATAGGAGTTGTATTGTGTATCTGTGTATGGCTTGCAGTGGTCATGTTTCTGACCAGTGATTGGGCATTCCTAGTGGTTCTTCTTTGTGACAGACATCACATTAGAGTTTAAAGCATCAGTCATTGATTGTCTGCTTGTGGAATTAAATGCCTGTTTGGTATGGGGATTCCCTAGCCTTTTGTTTTCTCGCTGTTCTATTAATGACCCTCTGATGCACTGCCAGCATTGCAGAATTATAATATTATCCATCATGGTAATTCATAGAAAATGAGTAGCACGGTTACTTTTGTCTTGGATGTTTTACCACTAAATTGAAAAGCCTTTTAAGTATGATTGTTATAAACGTTTGGCTTTATATTTAATGTTTTCAATTTTGTGCATGTTTAAACGATGCATAAATAACTTAGTACCTAAAAATGTACATGTTGCCAGTGGTTTGTGTTTTTTATTTATATGTCCACTGTCAGCTTCCAAAGTTTAACAGCTTAGTTCACCAATCTATGTTATGATTGTTTAATGTTTCTTATTCACATGTTGTTTTCCCATTTCTACCTGCTTTTAACCCTTTAGGGGGCAACTAAAACCAGATCTCCCTTACTGCTCATTCTGTTTATGCATGGAAAATGCCATGAACCCTTTAGCATTGTAGTGTGTACAGGGTTAAATGCCTTTGGGCTAGCATAACACAGGGTGATATTAACAGTTGCACAGTCAGGCAGGGATGGACTAAGCTCCTTCCTGGGGTCCTGTCATCAGCATCTGTAGCTGAATTATCAGCATCCTGCTGGACTGCAGTGAACTGAAAGCTGCCTACATAAGGATTATCACATGTCAGTCTTCTGGGAGATTTCTATTTGTATGTTTTATTGTTTCTGCTTCCCTCTTATTGGCTTAAAGCAAGTATTTTCATGTGTTTCAGGTTCCTATAATGCTCACACATTTGTCATTAAAGGCATCTTTATTGTATGTTTGAAAAACAGCTTACAGCACCCACAATAATCGGACTGTGGCTTTTAGACTAGAAAAACCAAGGCTTGGCATGCCGATTGATATGCCTGAGATAATTTTAAAAAGCCAACACAAAGGATAATTGTCATGACCTTCTGTAACAAGCCAACATTTGCCTAGATGTTTAACCCCTTAGCTATAGTCGACATATGAAAGGAGATATTTTGGAAATGCCATTTTCAGTAATCTATATCTTAATATATTTAATAATGCTTATATACATTCAAAGTGTTTGACCTTGACCATGTTAAAGCACATATGTCTTCCTTTGTTTTGTAGATAAAACCATGGCTTTCTGAAATGACATTCCAACAGAAGAAGGGGGCTTTCATTCTTGGATATACGTTTAGAAATAACCCACGTTAACTGGATCCTAGAATACACATTACTGGGAGCACTGTCGCCATTAGATCTTCATTTTACCAACTGACTTCATTCTCGTCTCCCTCCGCTATAACAAAGATACAGTTCTCTAATATAGTTAATAAAAAGAATGAAATCTATTAAGCCATTATACATAAACTAGAAATAATAGCATATGGGTACTTTATAAAATATTTTCACACTGTGCTCCCAGCTTGTGGGACTTGTTTCCAATTACAAATTCATTTGTGCTCCTTTGCTCCTATTTTTTTGCTTTCTAATTGATTTGTTTTAGAAGACATGAAAATATATGCACATTTTTTTAAAAACATTCTATATATTTCTTTTTTATGATTATGCAGCATAGATGTGCTCTGGAGCTTATAAGAAATTAGATACCTTTTATGTTGGTTATTTATATGATGCTGGGTATTAAAGACTAAAAGTCTGTAAAACTTAACCATTGACAATTAGTACCTAAGTGGAAGTGTAAATATGGGGGAAGATGGAAGTCCCCCATTAAAAAAACTGGCTAAGGAAACTGATGTTAGTGTAGACATTCCTAATGTTACAAATAAGATAATTACAATCAAGATGGAAATAGAGGACTATAAAGACACAGCTGCAGATGAAAGTAAAGATGGTGTCATCAAAGCAAGTAGTGTAACAGTCAATAGATCTTCGGAACTGAACCCTGGGCTCAAACACACCTTGGCACAGTTCAATTTAAGCAGCCAGAGTTCGCTTGGTGGACCTGCTGCATTTTCGGCTCGTTTTTCCCAAGAAAACATTTCACCAACAGTGTTCTTGCCTCTTCCATCCCCCCAGATTCACCCTGGGCCCCTTCTCATTCCATCCGACAGCTCAACAGAGCTGACACAGACAGAACTGGAAGGGGAATCTATTTCTTGTTTTATGGTGGGAGGTGAAAAAAGACTTTGCCTTCCCCAAGTTTTAAATTCAGTTTTGCGGGACTTCTCACTCCAGCAGATTAATATTGTATGCGATGAAATGTACATATACTGCTCCCGATGTACATCAGACCAACTTCACATTTTAAAAGTTCTTGGAATTCTTCCTTTCAATGCCCCATCTTGTGGACTGATCACTTTAACAGACGCTCAGAGACTATGCAATGCTCTTTTGCGACCCCATACTTTTCCACAAAATGGCAGCTTGTTGCCTGCAAAAAACTCTTTGGCTCAATTAAAGGAAACTGGTAGTGCCTTTGAAGTTGAACATGATTGTTTAGGAAAGTGCCAGGGATTACTAGCGCCTCAACTGTACAACCAGCCTGAAAGTGCTTGCATTCAGTGTTTGGAATGCTACGGGATGTTCTCAACTCAGACTTTTGTCATGCACTCTCATCGGTCACCTGATAAAAGAACCTGCCATTGGGGCTTTGATTCTGCAAAGTGGTACTGTTATCTTCACCTGAGCCCGAAGTATAAAAACACTACAGATGGTAAAAAGATGACCGTTCTTTTACAGGAGGTGAAAGAGAAGTTCAGTAAGAGGAACCAACCCAAGAGAATCCAACCTAAAGTAAGGAAGGCTTTGAATATATCTTAATTGTGCTAATCATAAATTATGCTTCTATATTATGAATTTTAGGACATTATGGTTTAATTTTGTAGCTATGTTTACATTTTGGCTTGCGTAATAGGTAGGGTGCCTTTAAGAATTCTAATTTTGCAGTTTATTTCAATCATGTCATGCTTCTTAGAATGTTCCATGATTTCTGTGTAAGTATACTTGTCACACTTAAATTGAACAATCCTTTTAATAATTGCTTATTGCTATGTAAGTAAATGGTAAGTTTAGGAATCACAAAGCTCCATAAAGCTGCATGCATGCATGACTAATGCTGGCTGGGCACTATGTGATACAAGGTAACATAGCGATCTTACACTTCCTGATTGTTTCCCAATCATCATGCTTCAATCCTGATGAAATGCAGATTGAACAAGCCAATTGTTGATCCAGTGCGTTTTTTGGACCATTTTGGCAGCATTCCAATAAATCTGCCATGTTATAAACATAATAATCAGCAGATTGACCTGATTATTGTATAGTGTGCATCTCTGCACCTGAACAAATCATGTTGCAATGTGGGTGGTGCAAATTTCTTTTCATTTTACATACTAGTAAAATATTGGAGCTGATCCAGAGCTTTTGCTCAATTGCGATAAGTCAGATCCAGAGTTGCGTGTTGCAACTGGGCAGTCACAAACTCAGCCATATGCACAGGGGCTGTGAGTTGTACTGCTGCGGCCTATGCCACTTTCCTTTGTTTGTAATGTGTTTTTATTCAAATTACAGTATTTACGGCATTCCGCTGCTATTCTGACAGTTAAAAAAACCAATTACTTCTAATTTATTTTTATCAACGGAAATTTATTTTAAACAATCCATTAATCATACGTTTCAAGAATAAAATTTTCCACTTGTGTAGATCACTGGTTTTTTTTTTTTAGTAGATATAGTACCATTTCTATAGGACACTATTCCCTGACATAGTACAACATTATGATGGAAGCGCAGATGAATTGGAGACCTACATCTCATACGAAAAGCACTGAAACACCCCTTTTGTCATTTAAATGTCATAGAATATCCTGTCCCACTAGCGCATAGCACATAGATGAGGAGACAAGCGTAAGCCTATCTTGTTGTGCTTGCTCCTGATTTTCACATGTGCAGAGTGTTTAACGCTGTGTTACTGCATGCTCAGGATCAGTTCCATTTTACTTATAGCACACATATGTACCTAACAATTTAGAGTTGAACATGGAAATGTGACCTCTTAATTATAATTGTTTGCATACTTTAAATTTGCCTTCTTTAGTTAGTGCTGCTAAGTCTGTTTTAGCCTCTTTGTGTTTTATTATTTTACTGACATACTAAAGTCTTTTTTACCTGTAAAACATATGTACCAGATAAAGCGAAAGTGTTTTATACTTTTACTTTTTTAAATAAATGGTGTATGTAATTCACATTAAGCTTCCACTAAAAACAAAAGGAGACCATTTTCTCTGAAGAGGTCTTTTTTATCTTATCTGGCTGAATAAACTCTAGCTAGCTGGTAAATGTAGCACTCAAACTCAATTTTCTCCAGATGTTAGATCAATTGATGGAAGACTGCTGTGTTAGCTTGTTTTGAGCCTCAGAGTCATGTAGGTAAGTGATCTCTAGATTGCCATGAAGTGAGAGATGCGGGTAATGGCTACAGGCACTAACAATGTTTTATGTAAGATACTTGGATCAAAATATATTTATTCATGCTTAAATGAAATTTCTAAAAGTCTGTATTATCAGCAATCCTGTAGTGATAATACCGTAATATCTGGGATCCCGAGTCTAGGGGATGTGAAATTTCGATGCACCACTGTTGGGTCTGTGCAGAGACAGGCAGTTCTTCAGCTCAACATCTATAGTATGCACAAGGTTGATTCTTACTGGACACGGGTGCTGTGGATCGCGCGTTCTGTACAGCAATGCACTCTGTAGCGGCGGCAACCGGTGCTCCAAAAGTAGGTAAGAAACTTGCTTCTCAGGCTATTGCTTCATCTCTGGACGTGGTTGGTAAGGGAGATCTCTGTTATCCAGGACCGAAAATCTACACGTTTCACCTGTTATAAGGGTAAGTAGTCCATGGGCTAGATTTACTAAGCTGCAGGAAAGGAAAAGTGGAAATGTTGCGGTGGGCAACATCTCCAGTTATCCTTACACGCAGTGGTCTCATCTGCATCGGAACTTCAGATCCACTCGGGATCTCGGATACTACAAGATTGCCGATAATACACACTTTACAAGGATTTTTAGAAATTTAATTTAAACATTAATATATTTTGATCCATTTTACAAAGATTCATGTGGAGTGCGGGAGACTTCACCTTTTGCACATTAAGCCTTTTGGAGAAACCTTAGGCGCAACCTCATACTCTCCCTTGAGGGACTGCTGGAGAAGCGGCACCCCAGCAGCTCCCAAAAAGAATTGCTTATACATAAGAACTTGAGTAAGCACCGTCTCTTTTTATGTAAGATAGCTAACAATTTGTACCTTTATTTCCCTATACTAAAAATGTTATCCAACTATCCAATGTTAAGCAACTTTATTTGAATTATAATTATTAACAGGGTTTTATATAGCACAATCAGATTATGTAGCACTTTACAAAGAATATTTCACATTCACATTGGAGCTACATTCTAAGTTCCCTAACACAGACACACACTAGGGCCAATTAACCTACCAGTATGTTTTTGGCGTGTTGGAGGAAACCCCTGTAGACACGGGGAGAACATACAAACTCCACAAAGAGAAGGTCTAGTGTGGGAATCAAACTCATGACCCCAGCACTGTGACACACAAGTGCTACTCACTGAGCCACTGTGCTGCCCCATAACTTGTTTTTGATAATGATAAGTATCGTTACGTTTTTTTCACTGTTTGCTGATCTCCACCCTGTCGTGATTTAGTGCTTTGTTCTCTGACTGTCAAACACACAACAGTGGTTAAGTATTTGAAGTCCAAATTGCGCTCGGATAAGAAGCTGAGGAAGGTGCTTTCCAGCCAAAAACATGTATTTAGAATATCTGTTGAATACTTGCAACCTTTTGTTGACACAGACATTTATGTACCTGTCATATGAACAAACCAAATCAATGACTGTGTTATGTTTAGTTAACAACCTCTTTAAGATTTCATTAGTAATCATGATGGATTTGGTTGTCCACAGTGCTCCTTTCAGCATGGAACTTCTTGGTGATTGATTCATGTTAGCTCAGGCAATAATTGTAGAAAAAAAACAATTAGTTAATGCTGAACTGTAAATCAATGATCACCTTAAACATCTTCATTAAGCAGTGGCCTTGGATTACAAAAATAACCCACACCCCTCAAAATATATGTTTAAGATATTAGATATATAAAAGAATAAATTTACTTGACTACTATGGGGTTACAACATATTGGCCTTATAGCAAATATTAATTTAATAATATATTAAGTATATCAATTGTGTATTGATAGACAGCGAAATCCTAAATAAAACCACTTTACCAGATATTTAGCGGATGTTTTCACCTTTTTGATAGGGATAGAAATGTGTCCATTGTGCTTGCATTGCTGTGTTAGAAGAGTGTGTACAGGAGAGGTTTAACACACAGCATAGTACATCTTGTTGTTTTCAGCATTTGTGTTCTTATTTATTTATTAACAGGTTTTTATATAGCGCCATCAGATTACGCAGCGCTTTACAATGTTACCAATCATTATAACAGGACTGGGTGGTAACAGACAGACTGGGTGGGTAAGAGGGCCCTGCCACAGGCTTACACTCTATAGGATATTAGGGATTGATACATAAGGGAAAGTGCTATAAAATCACACCACAGACCAGCCAGCTTGCATGGTGACAGAGCTCAGTGCTCTGTATGATCCAGTCACACAGCAGTGTTAGTAACAGAACTGAGGGGAATTTTAGTATAGCATG